>CM049852.1:12688447-12964990 GCA_027422415.1 Schizothorax lantsangensis | reverse complement strand
TAAAGGCCATTCGGGAACACTCAATCCTGCCTGTCACGGCTACGAAACCATGAATGAACCTTTTGTATGTGCTGTTAACCCTGTCATTGCCAGAGAGGACACAAGTGAACTACCCGGTTGTCAAGTTTCAACTAATAAGCCTGAGTGTGAAGTGTCAACCCATCTAGTTTCTATCAATGCTCTTGATTCTGATCTATCTGTCTGCCCAACTTTGAGTAATATGTCTGATGATCTTTCTGTCTGTCCTATTACAGTTAATAACTCTGAGTTTGAACCATCCGTTTGTTCAGTTTCAATTGATGGGTCTGAGTGTGAATTGTCTAACTGTCCAGTTTCAGTTATGGATTTTGGTTATGATATGTCTACCAGTTCAGTTTCAGTCAATACATCCTGTTTAGAACTGTCTGTTTGTCTTAATGCTGCAGTTGAATCTAACTATGATCTATCTGTCTTGCCAGTTTCAGTCCAGGAGTCTAATTACAAATTGTCTGCCCTTCTAGTTCTCTCTAATGTATCTGTCCGCCCCAGTTATCTTCAAAGAGATCAACACTGAACTTTCAGCTCTATCAGTCACTATCTATGAGTCTGTTAATGAACCCTTTGTGTTGCCTGCCTTGGTCCTTGGGGCTGTGAATGCTCTGTCTGTTCCCTATGTTTCAGCTCTTCTGGCGTCTTCTACCTGTTCGT
This sequence comes from Schizothorax lantsangensis, assembly GCA_027422415.1. Classification (NCBI taxonomy): domain Eukaryota; kingdom Metazoa; phylum Chordata; class Actinopteri; order Cypriniformes; family Cyprinidae; genus Schizothorax; species Schizothorax lantsangensis. The sequence continues at coordinate 12,964,303 of CM049852.1, read as the reverse complement.
GGATGTCTGCTCCACCGTGGTAGTCTTCTGCTCCACCGTGGGGATCTTTGGAATTGTCTGCTCTGTTGTGGTGGTCTTCAGTTCCACCTGTTCTGCCAGTTCCGTCCCAGCTCCCTGCTTCGCCAGTCCTGCCTCAGTCCCAAGGACCTGTATCTCCACATGGACTTGACCCTCTATCCCTCCCCCGGTTCCGCATCCGCTCCACTGCCCTCCTGGATTATATACTGTATGGAGTGTCTAGAAGCCGCTCCTGGGGGGGGGGGCTTCCGTCCGATTGCCACCAGAGGTCGCATTCCAATATATTGACTCTCACACTACACAGACTGTTTCACGTTACCTTGGACTACAGTTCCCACATGCCATTTCACTAATCACACGCTCACCTGTAGTCAATTACACACACTATATAACACCCACTCAGATCCTTCTCAAATTGCTGAGTATTGTCTGCGCAGACAATTTTATTGCTCTCCTAGTGATAGCACTTTACGGAGCCAGGTTATTGTCAGAGATTTGTCTAGTTCCTAGTTCCTTGCTCTAGTCCAGTCTAGTTACGTCTAGTTTTGCCTGATTGTCTGTTTACTGATCGCCTGCCTGTCCTGGATTTCTCTCTCGTTTTGTCATTTGGACTCTTTTTGTACCGCGCCTGGATTATCGTTTGTCTGTGGATTATTCACGTGCCTCTTCCTTTGGATTACGTTCGCCATCGATCGACCCACGCCTGTTTACTTGATTACTCTTCTGTCTTGCCCTCTATATACCTGTTTGCCATTTGTCTGACCCTTGCCTGTGTTGACCATGTTTAATACTAAAGCTTTGCAAATGGATCCGCACACCTCTCGTTTCGTTCACTCCGTAACAATAACTTTTTTAACTGGATAAAGCAATATTAAGGATAGAGAACTAACGATTTGAAGTTAAAAACTTCTTTATGATGGATTTGTTTATTATAAACACACAGCTTTTTGCGTCACTAGATGTTAATTGATGGACTGGAGTGGTGTGGATTATTGTGATGTTTTTATCAGCTGTTTGGTCTCTCATTCTGACAGCACCCATTCACTGCAGATGATCCATTAGTGAGCAAGTGATGTAATGATACATTTCTGAAAATTGTTTCCCATGGATGAACAAACTCATCTACATCTTGGATAAACTTTCCAGGTAATTTTAATTTTTGGGTGAACTATTCCTATTGAAAATAAAAACAAAGCCACAAGGAACACAGTGGACTGTTTGACTCTGCTAACTCATTCACACATAGGATTTATTTGATGAGCATCGATTAATGCCTTTATATCTGTCTCCCTTCAGTGAAAGAATTCAATTATCTGTCTGCTTATATCATTCATTGCTTTTTGACTGAGCAGAGATGAGACATGGTGTGGGATACATGCTAGGATGAAGAAGAGACGAGACATTATGCTGTTTGCTGATGATATTTTGAATGTTTTTTGAAGCTCTCTTGCATCTCATTTTTACATTTAATGCATTTTTAATCCTAGATTTCTCATGTTTTGCTGAGTCACATGAGTGCAGAATTGCATATCAACCAAAAAAAATTCATCAGGGGGATTGAGGCGCCAGGCCTGCATTTAAGTGCATACTTATTAGGAATGAAACATTCTGCTGCCTCTTTTTAATAAGTCTTAAACTCACTAATGTCATAACTCAGTCACTAATAAAAAAAATGATGTCACAACTCATCAAAACAAATAACCACCAGTACTTCTGTATTAGCACAGTGTTATTTTCTATGCTAAATGGTTTTAGTCTTAATTTTGAAGATTTGAGTTAAACTGCTCAGTTCATATAGATTACTTTTACTTTATGATGTTTTGGTGGAATGGACTTTCAGTGGAGGACAGAAATCTCCCAAGTGTCTTCGAAAGCATTTTTATTTATGTTTGGAAGATGACCAAAAGTCTTGTGGGTTTGGATTGACATGAGGGTCAGTAAATGGTAACATGAGTTTTTGCATGTTAAAACAATATAAAACTGCATGGCAATGATTATCTTTAACAATAAGGACAACAAATGACAAACATGGACAAGCTGCATTAACAAACATGAACAAAATATGCTAGCTGACATTCATATTGGAGTAGAGCAACATCCCACAGGATATTAGCTGAATACCACAAAGCTAGAGCCAAATTAAAGCACCCTCTGAATTGAATCAGTGCCTGTGTGACCCAGACTCAACTCAAAAAGTGGGTCGTGGCTTGTGAGGTTCTCAAGAGTTGGAATTTATGGCAGTATTGCCATTTAAAGACCACTTGTATCCAAGGCCAACGAGCAAAGATGTGTAACCTGATATAAATAACACAATACCTTGATTTCAGGACAATATATCAAGAGTTTCATAAACACCAAATGCCAGTGCAGGGATTTCCAGCTCTTTGTGACTGACTCCAGTTCTCTTTGCAGTGCAGTAACCAGTACACCAATATTTACATTTAAGAAGGAATAAAGCTGTTCTGATTGGCTGGGTTTAGAATTTTATGCATTTCACAAAAAACAATATCTATTCAGTGACTCAGCATCTTGTTTTGTTGACCAGGCAACAGGGATTTCATTTATATATTGTATGACCGCCCTCTAGTGGAGAAACACCAGCAGTTCATCACGTGGTCAATGCAGGAAGATATGAGAACAAACTACTATCAATGAAGATTAACAAGAGCAAACATATGTATAAATATATAAAATGGTACTTTTGATTGTTCTATAAAAGATTACATATAAGTATATATAATGTTGGTTCTTTGTACAATATAAAGCATCCTTCTGCTGGTCTGGTTTAATTTAATATAATTATAAGACCATGATTAATGTAAAAAATTATTTAGATAAAAAAGTGATCAAGTAAAATGGAACTGTGTTATAGATCAGACATTTTGAGTATAATGTAAACATTTTTTGTTAACCTTGTGTTAATTTGGGGCTTTTTGGCCCATTTCCCTCCAGCTCTTCCACAGCAGCAAGCTTTGGCTCTTTCCCTTGGTGACCAGAAATCGAGGTAGTTTATGGCCATTAAACTGGCCTACTCCAGAATCCTTGCCCATAGCAATCAGCATAGTCACATTTCCTGATTGGGAAAATGACATTGATCAATGGAAATAAAGTGGTATAAAACTCATCAAGAAAGCTGTCTGAATTGTATTGTATAACTTAAAAAAGAGCTCACAAAGAACAGCTGAAGCTAAATCACTGGATGATGATTGTTACCTGTGCGATATGAGGTTAAACATTTTCCTGTCAGACTGTTTATGATATTGGTGGCAGCAACCACAGCATGAAGTCCAGCATGATACGCCAACTTGGGTTCATCGAGATTGGCACAGTCACCCACAGCATACACATTGTCAAAGCCTTCTACTTGCAGGTGCTGGTTTACCTTCAGAGCACCACTCTCTGCCATAGATGCAGCTGAAATATTAAATTAAAAAATATATATTTATATAAATAAATTGTATATAATTAAAAATTGTATATATACACTGTATATACAGAGAGAGAGAGAAAGAAAGAGTGTGGGTGAAGAATCAACCAGTTAAATGAGGTTATATAAGGGCACTACAACAAGTCAATAATTGTGTGATATAAAATATCATACAAATAACATTCTCTACGCTTTGCATCTGCATAAGTACCAGGGTTCTGTGCCATTAAGAAAGTTGTGAGAATGCAGAATCCATACTCATATTTGAATGTAATAAAGTACAATTAAATGGAAGCGTAGTTTTTAATAATACATGATCATTCTGTATGAATTAGCCATAAATATGTTATCATGCACACAAAATACGGTGTAATCCAAAAACATGCGCATAGATTAATAATCAGTGTTTGAAAAGCCGCCTATAGAAATTATTTTATTTGCACATATTTTGTTTAATAAAATAACATTTTATGGACTATGGAGAATGAACACTTTTTTTCTCCTAGAAATTCTTTATTAAGTATTTTTAAAGACATTTATCTAAACAGTTGAAATAAAAATATAAAGGGGATATATCAGAATAATTAGTCATTATTCATGACATAAATAATTATGTTTTGTCGCAAAACTAATGAAGTTCTTTCATTGTGTGACTGTTCATTTCTTTGAGATGTAATTCAGTTAAGTCACACAAACAGATGGTATCAAAGCAAAAATTCCCTTTGGAGATGGAACCAAATAGTACTAGGATTAGATATCATCTCAGTAATCACAAAAGCTATACATACAAAAAGCACTTACTCAGACTGGACCTATATGCTTCAGAGTTGATTTTATTTCCTGTGCAGCAGATGATTAGATCAGCAGTGACCTGCTCATTTTTATTGGTCTTGACCACCATGCCTTTCCGACACACATTCAATTCCAGCTCATCAAGGTTTGTCACTTTCTGCCCTGCATTCAGGAACATAGGGGAAGAAAGAAATCATGCACAATTAATGCTATATGTGGTCTGAAGCATAGTGCATGTTTTTATATCTTGCATAGTCTAATCCAGCTTGTAACATTTTCCATTTCCTTTTCCTTTTCCTGAAAGGCCATTTCCCCATATAGACAACATAAGGAATAATACACAGTCAGTCACTGCAATATAAACACTTTTAGGGTGATAAAAGTCCCCTCAGCCCCACACCCAGCCATTTTACATGGCTACTAATTAAAGAAATCAATACATGGACATGAAATACTGATTTCAGCTGTTAGCTGTATATAATATTAAAGCTTTCATTAAGAAAAATATCCATGTACAAAAAATAATTGTATTGATATTACATTAATATAAATACTGAAGTTTTCGACAGTCATTCTTAAAAGCTGCAACCAGTTGCACTAATAGTATTATTTATATTGGAGTGCAATTAGCAACTCCAACTAATAATCATGCTGAAAGCATTCCAATTTTAGCTAATGTTTTTGCTGCATATGTTTTAAAATGCAGCAATTGCCAGTATGAGACAATATGTTTTCCATCAAGTTAAAATCATATCAATATCTGTATCAGCAACACTGGATCTCATATTTCTCATTATAATTCCCTAGATATGTGATGCCCCAGATCAGGCATCAGGAATATAATGCAGATGCTAAGCAACCCCGACACACAAGATCATTACCTAGCAAAAGCTCCACCCCCTTTTCCAGCAGCACCTGTTTGGCTTGTTCTTTGACAGAAGGCAATAGATCAGGATCAGCCACCTCCTCACGCGGGTGGATCAGAATCACCTAGATGACATTTGTGTGAGACAAAACACATTTAAGCCCACAATTTAGAGTAAGCATGTATATTTGAGTGTGAATGCAGAGCTTTACCTTCTTGTCAGTAAATTCAGTCCTGATCTCAGCAGCCATTTCAACACCGGTGGTTCCACCACCAACAACTACAACCGTGTTTGCTTCCTGGATCTGAAACGTTGGATGAACATGTAAATAATTCTAGATTTTTAACAGCTAAGTCTGTGTTGTCAGTTAAGATCATATCACACTGCGGTTATGTAACAGCTCAAAATTAAAATGACCAATAACACAACTCACCACTTTGACAAAGTCCTCATACTTCTGAATGGCTGATTGGTAGGTGTCCACAGAATTGTGTTTGCCTGGGAACTGTCCGCTTGTTCCAGTGCACAGAATGAGGTGTGAATAACCTACTTGCTGTAGATTAATATTAGCACTTATTAAAGCTCACATATGCTCATATTTTGTTTTCTTCTGCTGTAACATTACAATATCTCTTACCTTTCCATTGTCAAGCACAACAGTCTGTGTTTCTGTGTCTATCTTTATGACATGGCCTTGGAGGAAATTCAGTCCAAATGTCTCTTTGTATGGTATGAATGTCTGTTTCGCAAAACCTAGATGAACATACAAAAAACTGTTGTTGTTGTATTATTCTGACTGTTTGTTTTATTACATTAGGCATCTTGTTATTAGCATACCAGCTTGAACTGAGGCACGCAGTGCTGCAACGTTGTGATGAAACGCATCCAGGACGTCAATAAGCATGAAGGGCACTCCATGATGTTTAAGGTGTTGAGCAGCTGCAATGCCACCAAAACCACCGCCAACAATCACCACATGGACATTCTCGTCAATGGACACCTGACCACCCATAATGCTTCACTACTGCGGAGAGAGAGGGGGAAAACGATTAAAATGTCTTAAACTAAATTCAAAATTTAGTTTGATTCTGCTAAAATAATCATTTGTGTCTTGTACTCACTAAGGCTGCATTTATTTGATAAAAATAAAGTAAAAACAGTTATACTGTGGATATTATTGTGTAATTTTACTATATATCATGTTATTTACTCAATATAGCATTATCTTACTTAAAATATTATGTATGGTTATAAAAGTAATCAATAGACTGATCAATATGCTGATTATTACAATACTGGATGTCTTAATGTAGATTGGGAGCCTTAAGGGGCCATCCAGTGGACAGTACTGGTGTCTTCCATTAGATTGTACCAGTGAACTTAAATAACCCGATGAACTTTGGGTGATTTCCAGGATATGACAGGTACCAGTAAACAACTTTGATATATGTCTCATGTGACCACCTCCAACCAATAGGAGACCGTAGAGTTAAAGTTTTTAAAAAATGGTGGATCTGGCCAAATTCCACCATTACATAATTGGCCAGGTGGGCTGGTAATAAATCGTGGCAAACCAGACAGGCGTAACCAATAAAAAAACCGGAACTACCGAATATGGTTTGCTTGGACAGATATAAAAGTGGATGCCCCGACGGACATAGATTAGATGCGCCGGCCGTCATCTCGGCTTTATTGCTGTGTTCAATAAAGTCTTATTTTGGCATCTGGAACTCTGCTTCTTGAGCTTTATTGACAAATTTGTGAAGACTATTGTTTGTTCCACAACAATATAATATTACAATTTAAAACAACCATTTTCTATTGTAATATATTTTGAAAAAGAATTTTATTCCTGTAATGGCAAAACTAAATTTTCAACAGCCATTACAATAATCCTTTCGATATCAAAACAGTTGTGGCGCCTAATATTTTTACTGCAACCAAGATTTTTTTCAGGATGAAAGTTAGAAAGAGAAACTTTTATTTTAAATAGTAACATTATTAGGACCCTATGATTTCCGCGATGCAGAAAACGCGACAGAATCGCGGAATCCAGTCATAAAAACGGAATTTATAGTTTAACGCGGAATGTCACGGAATTTGTCAAAGTTTGGATGAATTAATCAAAAGTAGGTCATTACACTTAAATCAAATCGCGATATGGACTAGTATCTGTAAATATTAGGCCGCAAAAGTCGATTTAAATATGAATCCTGCATGTTCTGAATGGAGCAGACTCGCGGTTTTGTTTATTAAGGTGGTGCTCGCTGTGATTTCAGCGTCTGCCGTCTCAATGAGGACATAAATACATGAACAATATCTCCAAAACTGATCTGAGAGTCACTTCACGAGCATTTTACCATTTCATTCGAGTAAAACTAGCGTCATATAATATACACACAGAACTTTAAAGGTATTCATTGCAACCCATCAAAAAAGTTCTGTTTAACTTATTAAAGACATTGTGCCAGAAATAGGCTATATTATTATTATTTATTAGAATGTAGGCTACGTAATACTACTACTACTACTACTACTGTTGAAAAATAATAAAACTTAATTTTTTAAAGAAATAATCACAAAATATTTTCATTTTAATAGTAAATCCCCTTTATTTGCCAAAAAATGTAATGTTTAACTTTCATTAATTAAAATATAAATTAAATCAAGGTTTTATGCCTTCATCTGATAACCAGTAAAATTTAAATACACAACACAGAATTTCTGAGGGGGAAAAACATTTCATAAGGCTACTGTAAGAATAAATGCAAAAAATAGTTTGTATGCATTCAAATAATTAGACATGCTAAAACACAGAATTTGGTAACAATAAAACATAAGGAGAGAAAAAAATAAAACATTTCATACGGCCCTAAACATGTCATTTTTGTTACACTTTTAATAAGTTATTGTTAAATTGTCTAAGTTTCATGATTTTAATTAATTAGACATGCTTTTTGATTAATACAATTTAATTTGACCATTAAAAATGAGTCCAGAAAAATTAAAACGGAAAAAAACGGAATCCAGAAAAATTTAAATGGAAAAAACAGAATTTAGAAAAAAATAAAACGGAATTTGGGAAAAAAATAAAACGGATTTCATAGGGCCCTACATTATAAATGTTGCTACTGCCACTTTTGATCAATTGAATACATCCTTTAAAGGTGTCAATTGTTTTTACTTCTGTCAGTAAAACTTTTGAGCATACACAAATATATTTCCACACATATCCATACATATACATAAAGAAATGCCCATTTTAATATTTCAAAGTCTTTTAACTATGTTTGTCCAGAAAGACGATTGTACCTGTTTTTGGAAGATAAGGAAATGTTCCTTTGTCTTGTATAGAAATGTATTTATTTTAAAACAATGCTTTGTAAAAAGGCATGCTGAGATTACAATGAGTAAACACTAACGAGAAATGTTTTCAACATAAACAGTGGCCTACATCGATGTACTCATATATTGGAATATTCATATATTTGCCTGCAACTAACACATAGCGCTATATTAGAACAGAACGCTCATAATCTTTTGCATGCAGCGCAAAAGTTCTTTACTTACCAACTAATGTGTGGAGGCTTGTGATTATGTAAGGCTCCGTATACTGTTCTTCCACACGGATATGTCTTCAGCTCTTTCTGCTGTCTTATATCCAATGGTAGCACGCGCAGTATGGTGGTGGGCGGGTCTTTTCTGACTGAGTTGCATCATAGCCAATGGTTAGCGATCGAGTGGGCGTGTCTGTTTTGTTGCGTGAGAGAAGAAATCACTACTTTTCTTTTCCTCTTACATACCATTGACTGCTGCACTCATAACAGGTTGAGTCAGATAATGCCCAAATGCTGTCAAACTGCAATTATCATTGTCACCTATATTCACAGATGATTCATCGAAACACATATAACAGTGAAAGGTCAGAAGTCCAGCTGTCACGATGATAAACACAGAGTTTTCTTTAACTGATTCATCTTATCTTTTTACTACGAATTATATTACTACATTATTATTATTATTAAAATCTGATATTGTCTACATTTCAATGCAGATAAATAAATCAAATGTTATCACTGGCCAGAGTTTCGAGAAAGCACCAGCTCACTAAAAGAGCCAACGCTGTGCCCTTTTGCCTGAATCTGGATGTCATTATTGCAAAAGGAAAGAATTATATATAAAAAAAAAAAATGAATTAATTGGCTAGTTCTGACTTTTGAAAACACATTTTATTCTTGTTCCAATAATGAATTCCAAATAATTATTAAAATTGTATTTAGACAAATATTATTTAGACATATTGATAGTAAATGATAGTACATTTGTGACCATGGAGCACAAAAGTAGTCATAAGTAGCACCCATACTATGAAGGTATTTTTGGTGCAAAACAACTGAGCGTCCGTGACAAGTGAAACACTGCAGTCACGCCATCTGCGCTTCGGAGGAGCGCTGTCACGCAATCTACGCCGAAAATTTTGTTGCGCGTCTACATGGCGTTGCGTGGTAGTGACAGCCATGAAGCTTCGAAACCTTTGCAAATCTTTTTTTTTTTAAGAGTGGGTCGGATCGCTTATCAAACTGAAACCACAGTCAATTAATCGATAATAATAGGCTGATTAAACACTTTATAGCACTTCTTGTTTAATGTATTTATATATAGACATATTTTAAAAATTCATAAAAATATCATGTTGTTTTACTGTATCATTTTTTAATAATTGCATACCAAAGTCATGACAAATGCTATTTGTATTGCTGTATAGACATTTTTTTAAGAATTCATAAAAAATTAAATAAAATTGTTTTCTATAAACTCCACCAGATTCTTGTTCTGCATCTCCCAAGTACCACTGTGGTGATTTTCATGTTGTTTTACTGTATAATTTTTTAATAATTGCATACCAAAGTCAAGATAAATGGCATTTACTACCTCACTGTATCACATTTTAAAAATTCATAAAAATATAAAATCAAATTGGTTTCTGAAATCTCCAACAGATTCTTGTTCTGCTTCTCCTCAAGTACCACTGTAGAACAAGAATCTGGTGGAGCTTGCAGAAAACAATTTGATTTAATTTTTTATGAATTTTTAAAATATGTGATACGGTGAGGTAGTAAATAGCATTTATCTTGACATTGATATGCAATTATAAAAAAAAATGATACAGTAAAAGAACATGAAAATCACCACAGTGGTACTTGGGGAGATGCAGAACAAGAATCTGTTGGAGTTTGCAGAAAACAATTTGATTTAATTTTTATATTAATTTTTAAAATGTCTATACAGCAATGCAAATAGCATTTGTCATGAATTTGGTATGCAATTATTAAAAAATGATACAGTAAAACAACATGGAAAATCACCACAGTGGTACTTGGGGAGATGCAGAACAAGAATCTGGTGGAGTTTGCAGAAAACAATTTGATTTTATATTTTTATGATTTTTTTTAAATATGTCTATAAATACCATTAAACAAGAAGTGCCTATAAAGTGTTTAATCAGCCTATTATTATCGATTAATTGACTGTGGTTTCAGTTTGATAAGCGATCCGACCCACTCTTAAAAACAAAAAAGATTTGCTAAGGTTTCGAAGCTTCATGGCTGTCACTACCACGCAACGCCATGTAGACGCGCAACGTAATTCTCGGCGTAGATTGCGTGACTGCAGTCGGAATTTGTAGTTGTAGAGGAGGCCAGGGATGCCCAACTCTGTTCCTGGCGGTCGACTGTCCTGAAAAGTTTAGCTCCAACTCTAATCAAACACACCTGAAGCAACTAATTAAGGTCTTCAGGATCGCGTGAAAATTAAAGACAGGTGTGTTTGATTAGAGTTGGAGCTAAACTTTTCAGAACACGTGTATCAGTAAATTTGAAGCCACAGACAAAAGTTGCAAACTTGTAGATTTTTCTTCTCTCTCCCACAAACACAACACAACACAAACAGTTACACCTTCTCGGATCCTTCATTGCAGATACACAAATCCTATTCTACGGATCACAAATCAAGAAACTCGTATGCTCACATGTTTTGCTACTATTGCTGCAAAACACATCCACACACCTGCATCAAAAATGTGAACTCGCGGACGAATTTTGTACATCCGCAAATCAGTACTTGAGTTCTTCCAATGAGATTTGCACACTTGTTGAATGTTTTCTTACATGTATATTTTGTTTCTTGGATGCTTTTTCTAGCACAAACACAAGTACATAACGACAACGGCGCTGTTTTTCACTTGCAAATGACAAGTTTCGCGCACTCTCCATTTTGCACCACATATCTGTGTGACATATGGAGCAAAAGTGATTTGTGCATCTGTAGAGGCAGCTGCGGGTGTTGTGCCGAATTCTGCACCCTGCCAGATTCTGCACCCTCTAGTCAGTGTTGCCAGATTGGATGGACGATTTCCAGCCCAAAAGCTCATAAAAACCCGATCTGGCAACACTGCCTCTAGTATTGGTAGGTGTTAGGAGTAGGTGTGGGGGAGGGATGCGCCTAAATTAGTCCCGAGATGGGCCCGAGACGCGGCGGACTTGGGAATTGGTTTGGGAATAGATTACTCACCGCTGACTGGACGAGACATCTGTCAATCAAGGTACAGGAAGAACCACAAGAAGCACAGCAGAGTCTATTATATCATCATCTCCAGTGGCACAGGTGGTAATTCTGTCTATTTGACGCGGTCGACCAGCGGTTCGATCCCACCTTTGGCCCATCTTTTTTTTCTCTCCCTTTTCAAATCTCATATCGCATCGTAAAGGCATTTATTTTCAATAAAAATGAAAGAAATAATCAAAAAGTTGAAAATAAAGTATCGGGTAGGGTTTTACACTATGTTAAAATAGCAGGATGTTCTGCTATGTATACTAACGTTACTTGTTGCAAATAGTGGCATTTATCTGCACTTCAGTATTGTAGTACACTATAAAACAGTATGCAATAATGAGGTATTGAGTGTAAATTATAATTTTAATTCAAATTATTAAATGGATGCCGCCTTATTGGTACAATATTTAAGCCCTCTCTGCACCTACCCTAACCCTACCCGTTACTTTATTTTCAACCTTTTGATTATTTCCTTCATTTTTATTGAAAATAAATGCCTTTACGATGCGATTTGAGATTTGAAAAGGGAGAGAAAAAAAAAAAAGTTCGGCCAAAGGCAGGATCGAACCGCTGGTCGATCGCGTCAAAAAGACATGACTCGTGAATTACCATCTGTGCCACTGGAGCTGATGCTTCAGTTGACTCTGCTGTGCTTCATGTGGTTCTTCCTGTCCCTTGATTGACAGATGTCTCGTCCAGTCAGCGGTGAGTAATCTATTCCCAAACCAATGGCGCTGTCTCAAACTATACCTACCTCTTCCGGTTTGTCTGATTTGTCGTTGTGTTTTCTGACTTGTTATAATGTTTTCGGGATTGTTGTTGTGTTTTCTGAATTGTTATTTTGTTTTTTAGATTTGCATTTGCGTTTGTAATTTGTTATTTTGTTTTCAGAATTGTGATTTGTTTTGCACTTAGTTATAGGCCACCGTAATACGACCGTAAAAAGGCAGTGCAGAAAAACTTTGAGGAAGCAAAAAAAAACAACAACAACAAAAAAGGGCTTAAGTCCGACCCTGCTAAATGCATAAAATTAACCGAACTTTTTTCAAAAGGTTTAAATTCGGCTGCTGCGGAGGAGGACAGTAGTAACATTAGTGCCGCAGAGGTAAGAAGAAAACAGAAAATACAGCTAGCACAAATCATTTTCACACTAGCCTACTTCTGGTACACTTTTAGTGTTTTTCTTGTTTGTTTTTTTGACAGTAGCCTACATTGTATTAAACAGTTGTAAGCTTAGGAAGAAACCGTCTTAAACGGAGTGTCTATTTACACTAAGTGCCCGCCTTGATGGCAGAAGCTATTTACACTAACTCCACCCACCAATGTGTGATTAACATTACAAAAGACTTACCTGTAGTCAGCTCCTGTGGTGCAGATGGTAAAATGTGTGCAGTAGCTACTCATTTTGACGCGATCGACACGGGTTCGAATCCGACTTTTGGCGAATTTTTTTTCTCCCTTTTCAAATTTCTAATCACATCAGAAAAGCATTTATTTTCAATAAAAATGAAGGATTTAACCAAAAAGTTGAAAATAAAGTATCGGGTAGGGTTAGGGTAGGTGTAGGGAGGGCTTTATTGTCCCAATAAGGTGGCATCCATTTAATAATTTGAATTAAAATTAAAATGTACACTCAATAAGTTATTATTGCATACTGTTTTATAACGTACTACAATACTGAGGTGCAGATAACTGCCACTGTTTGCAATAAGCAGTATAAATAGCAGAAAATCCTGCTATTTTAACATAGTGTAAATATAATCTATAGCTATTTGCACTTTGTGTAAATAGCATATCACTAAAAAATGCTGCTATTTTCACTTAGTGTAAATAGCATCTATCGCTAAGAAAATATTCTATTTGCATATCTATTGGTATTTGCACAGTGCAAATAGCCGCTGCCTATTTTAAAATGTCATTGCTTTGTGATAATTGGTTACAAGTGTTAGCTAGCTTGTTACTGAATTGCATGACTGAAATATCAGCAGATAAAGTGGGATTTAGGGTAAACACTGATGTAGGCTACTTGCTAAATATTCTAACACACCAAAAACATATAGCAATAGCCATAGTACTATAGACATTTGTAGTGAACACACACAAATGCACATGCAGCAATACTAGCAACACTTCAGCATACTTTAATTCACAAATAATTGTATATCATAAAAGGATTTACTGCTGCTACTATTTATAGTTTTTGCTATATATTCTATTTCCTTTTGTGCTATTATTACTTGTTTGTATTCATGTGTATTCCAATGTTGAGAGCAGTCAGTGAGAAAATATTTTGCTGTAATGTTTACATCCTATATTGTGTTCATTAACTAGGATGTTGCTGGAATCAGTACAGCCAGAGACCCCTGGTCTTCCAATACCAGTGCTGTGAGGAAGGATGCTATGGTAGGCCTAGCAGAGACAGGGAGGAGTGTGGTAGAGGTAGGAAAACCCCAACAGACAGACAGTGACAAAGAACAACATACAGTAGAGAATGACAGTAACAACAGACAAATGGCATAAGCACACAGACACTACAACATCCTCAGATTCTTTTTCTTTTGTTTTTACTGCATGTGTAAATTTGTTATAAACGTGTGCTCTTTAATAATTAGTAAGCATTGTTTGCCAGACACATAACATTAAATGTTTAAATATCTGTTACATATTCGGTACTGCTTATATTATTTCACCATCTGTACACAAATGTAAGTGAATGCGCGTGTCTGTGAGTGGGGTTGTGTGGGTGTGGTAATGTGGGCAGTGTGGCTACAGTGCCAGGGCTGAATTTTTGTCCCAGTCCGCCCCTGAGTTTAGCTTTAACCCTAATCAAACAGACCTCTACCAGCTAACTTAATTAGGACTAGTTTTATCAGGGTTGGAGCTAAACTCATTTAATATTTAAACTATAAACAAATATACTGTACAGTATAATGGCGAGTGATTTCAGAAAAAAAAAAAAAAAAAAAAAAACATACCTGTATTGGTTGCCTCTCTCCACTCCGGAAGATGCTCACAGTTTGCAAAAGTTTTTTTTTTCCTCCCTGCTGATAGGCGCCCAAACTACAGTAGCTCTTCTGATTGGCCGAAATTCTCTGATTTAGGTCATTCTACAGAAACGTCCACTTTTGGTATGGCAATATGTCTTAAAATGTATTTCTTTTTTTTAACATTTAAACTTAGACCACATTATTAGATTACCTTTTGACTTTATGAATACATATAAATTACAGCTTAATTATTTTTATTTTATTTTGAGCTTTTTTGTGCAATTATTTCAAGACCACATGTCATTTTTTGTCACTGGTGTTACCTTCTTTAGCAATATTAAAAGTTTTTATGAAATATTATTTCTCGATTTTTTTTATCAGCACATGTAGTCAGTTACAGAAAAATAATGAAAATGCAAGAAATAAATAGATTGTGTTTTATTTATTTAATGTGACAGAAATAAACAGTACAGTAACACAGCACAGTAACACCAGTGACACAATGAATCACTAGTGACATACATAAGACCTGATATACTGATCTTCACTGTTGTTATCCATAAGGAAGGTAACACCAGTGACAATTTTCATGAAACATGCTTTTTACAAAATGTCTGCTGCAAGGTACATTTACATTTACATTTAGTCATTTGGCAGACGCTTTTATCCAAAGCGACTTACAATTGGGGAATACATAAAGCGATTCATCTTGAAGAGGCAATCAGACAGAGGAAGTGCTCGTAACACCAAGTCTCAGTCATTGTTCAAATAAGTACAAGCTAGCAAGGGAAGGAGAGAAAGATAAAGGGAAAGGTTTTTTTTTTTTTTTTTTTTAGAACAAGTTTAGGATGAAGTCAAGTAGTGCCGAAAGAGATGAGTTTTCAGTTGTTGCTTGAAGATTGACAGGGATCCAGCATTCCGGATAGGGGTGGGAAGATTATTCCACCATCCAGGAATGGTGAATGAGAATGTTCTGGAGAGTGATTTTGAGCCTCTCTGTGATGGTACCACAAGGCGTCGCTCACTAGCAGATCTCAGACTTCTGGAGGGGATGTAGATTCGTAATAGTGAGTGGAAGTAGGAGGGTGCTGAGCCTGTGGTCGTTCTGTATGTAAGCATCAGTGTCTTGAACTTGATGAGGTATCAAACCACATGTTGTCAATCATGGTAGACTCACTAAATTAATTAGCTTCAACCATTTGTATTATAGTTTTTTTTTTTTTTACAATTCCCTAACAATAAATAGGTCATACCAGTGACATCAACTAAAAGCTTCATATGAAATCATGAGATAAATGAGAACATGTCTGATAACTGAAAAGAAACAGTGGACTAAACTTGGGCCTTTTTTCATAGATCTTTAGAAAATAGGAAGGAGGAATTCGAGTGATGTCATCAGTGTGATTTTTAATTCCAAAATAAAAGACTTTTGTTAAGCGGTAACACCAGTGAACTCCAGGGGACCACTGTTTTCATTATATATATTTTTTATGCCATTTACATCATATATTTGATAGTTATGAATAGAATTTGTATTTTAAATGGAAGAAAATCCTGTTTTTGACCTCAAAATAAAGCACTTTCCCGCTGTACATGGCTGTGGGACAAGCAGTTTTGTGGTAGACATTTACATTTATACATTTAGCAGACGCTTTTATCTATAGCGACTTACATTGCATTCAAGTTACAGTTTTACATTTGATCAGCTCTTGGAATTCTGTATAATTAATAAAAAAATAAAAATAATGCCCCATTGATGGATCAGGAAGGTGTAATTGTTCAAATAACATATGGTTTCATTTTTAAAATGGTGGGGTGGGAAGCGTGCAATCGCTTTCTTATGTGTGCTGTTTATTGGTTTCACTTTCGCTTTCGAAATCCATCACATTCAGCAGGAGGGGAGAGGATGGAAGGTGGGGGGCACAGTAACTCGTTTGGGGGGGGGAGGGGGGGGTTATTATACAAGTAATCGAAAACTAATTCAAAACAGTTTGATATTTTGGCGCACTTTCACAATAGATTGCGTTAAATGATTAGGTCCTTCAAAAACAAACGATTGACATCATTTATTGATTTTCATGTTTTTCAAAACTTTTTTTGTGAAACACAAAAGCAGCTGTTAGACAGAGGACAACCTTTCAGTCACCATTCACTATACTGCATTTTTGTCTATAATGAAAGTGAATGGTGACTGAGGCTGTCATTAACATCCCTTTTGTGCTGCACACATAGGCTGCTTGGAAGAGCGTGTGCTTTGCTTTAATTTAAGCAGTTTATTTTTAAATAAAAAAATCATGTATTTGAAAAGCCGAGCCTGTATTCAAAAATAAGCCGTCTTCAAAACATTGCATGTGTCTACCGATGGGTGGCGCTATAATAAAAAGCCCTGTGTGCGTGGACAGTTTTTATAAAGTCTACTCTATATGGCGTGGACTCTCACAGTCTGAAAATTAAATGAGCTGTGAAGATAAGAGAGACTATGTAAACAAATGTTTCTTCTTCTTATGTAAAAGTGCATCTGATTCTTTAATCTGCCCTCGTAAAGCAACTTTTAAAAGCAAAGCAGAAAAATACAGTGCTCCACCAACACCGTTATGTTTATTTTAGGCACAATATAATGCAACAAAGTAATGCAATGCAATGCCAGTGTTAGTCTCTGGGGGTTCAGTATGAGTCCACCGCCTGACCAGCAGGGGCTGCAGAATGGAGCATCTCTGAATGAGCAGGACCTCTTGTACCTCCCCGCCGCTCAACACTGCACCACAGGCGGATGAGCGCGCGCGGCTGTCCCTCTAGCCTGGACACTTCTCTAGAATCTGTTACTTATGTCCGTTTTAAAGGGCAGGGCATCTTTCCGTCTTGGGTCGTTCACTTTATGACCATATGTTTTAGGAAACTCAACTAATGCTGGACATAAAGTGACTTTACGGGAACGGAGTCGGTGTGAGTTTACAACGGTAAGATAGTTTAATTCTCGCTGTTGTCACGTTAACGCGTTTCTTCTTCGGTTGATCGCCTGCGCATCTATAACGAGTCACGGGGACTTTGAAGGTGAATGTTTACAATGGAAAGTACCACAGTCGAAATATGTTTTCTTTTGTTTTACTTTAGTCTTGTCCTCGTTCCCATGGTGAATATATACCAAATCCGCGTGCTGCATTGTGGGATACCTGCAGGCTTAATAAAATCAGTTTTATAGGGTTAATTCACAAATTGCATTTCTCTTTTTGTCTGTTATTGTTAAATAACTGATGTAAGATTTAACAACGCAGCATTTTGTGTGTGAAAATGGTACATGGAATTAATTAAAACATTCAGAGACCCATTTTGATTTGACTATCTGAAGTCGTGACCATTCAGTCAGTTCCTTGGTGGATTGATTGGTTTTTAAGTAACTTTCTTTAAGTATGAGATATTTTAAGTTTGCTTTGTCCTCCACCGTTATCAGAAGTCACTTGAGACTACTGATAAATAAGCTCAGGCTCTTATTGGCTCAAAACACTAAAACACTGGTGCTGGTTGTACCAATACAATGGTATTCTTTGCAAAAACAAAGACTCCTCAAAACAATGAAACCAGCAGGATAACAGAAGAAACAGTAAAATGGTGTAACTAGAGTATACAAAGATGTGTAGTAAAGTAGTAGTAAATGGCATACAAAAAGTGGCATACAATTTGATTACTGTATATTACTGTATAGTGTTTAAATATTTACACTACTATTCAAAAGTTTTGTTTTAAATGTTTTTGAAATAAGTTTGTTACTCTCGCCAAGAATGAATTTATTTGATCAAAAGTACAGTAAAATGTAATATTGTGAAATATTATTACAATGTAGAAGAACTGTTTTTAATATATTTTATAATTTAATTTATTCCAGTGATGGTAAAGCTGAATTTTCAGCATCATTACTCCAGTCTTCAGTCACATGATCCTTCAGAAATCAGTCTAATATGCTGCTTTGCTGTTCAAGAAACATTTCTTATTATAATCAATGTTGAAAACAGTTTTGCTGCTTAATATCTTTGTAGAATGATACTTTTTTTTAAAAGAACAGCATTTATTTAACATAGAAATATTTTGTAACATTATAATATCTGTCACATTTGTTAAATTTAATGTATCCTTGCTGAATATTTTTCTTGGAAAAAAATCTTATTGTCCCCAAACTTTTGAGTGGTAGTGCATGTATAGAATTGATATCTTTGTGGCTAAATTGGCAAATGCATCATAAACTATGCAAAAATATACAGTATTGTGATTAGATTGTCAGATGTGTATTGGTTCAATCAATTACTCTCTATGTAGGGTATAGAGTCTGGTGCTCATACATCAATGCCGAATTGACCACTAACCTTATATATAACTTCTAATTCTACATTCATGTCCCAGACTTTGCTGGCTGTGCAGTATGTGGTGGGATGGATGAGGAGGAGCAGAACCGCTATGTGGCCCAGTTGAAAGCTGAGTTTGACAGCTGTGACACCACCGGGACCGGTTACCTCGACAAACAGGAGCTCACTGCCTTATGCCACAAGCTGAGCTTAGATGCTCATATCCCCTTACTGCTGGACACTCTGCTTGGACCACAACATTATGCCAGAGTAAGCTGTTCCCCACGAACATCCCAGTGTCTCTTATTCTAATGCTGTATTATAGATGTTAAGATAATGTCCTTTTGCAGGTAAATTTTGAGGAGTTCAAAGAGGGCTTTGTGGCTGTGCTGTCAAGGTCTTTGGACTTCAGTACTTCAGAGGAGGAGAGCAGCTATCTTGAACCAGGTACTCAATTAGAAAATGACCTTTATATACATACCTCCAGGCTTATCAGAGTTTTCAGGCCTGTGTTTATCGTCATGATTTTTTGTTGCTAGTCAGTCTGGACCTTGTGGACTCAAGGTTTGTTGATGTGTAGTTGATCTAACTTGAGTACTCTGAAGAACTGAGCTGAACACATCTGGGTGTTATTGTCTAAATGATTATTATTTGTTAATGAATAGCCTGGTATATTTATGGTTAGTTACACTACTGTTCAAAAGTGTGGGGTCTGTAATATTTTTTAATGTTTTTGTTGTTTTCCTTGGCTGCATTTATTTGATCAAAAGTACAGTAAAACATCAATACAGTGAAATATCAGTACAATTTAGGCTATTTAATTTAATACATATTAAAATGTAATTTATTCCTGTGATGCAAAGCTGAATTTTCAGCATCATTACTCCAAACTTCAGTGTCACATGATCCTTCTGAAATCATTATAATATGCTGATTTGCTGCTCAAGAAACATTTCTTATTATTATCATGTTGAAAACAGTTGTTTGTGGAAACCGTGATACATTTTTTAGGATGCTTTGATGATAAAAAGTACAAAAGAACAGCATTTATTTGAAATAGAAATCTTTTGTAATAATGTAAAAATCTTTACTGTCACTTTTGACCAATTTAATGCATTATTACTGAATTAAAGTATTAATTTCTTTAAAAATATATTTTGAACCCCAAACTTTGGAAGAGTAGTGTGTTTTTAGAGCATTGTGGTTTATGTAAACAATTAAAAAAGCATGCAAATTCCAGCTTATCATTAGAGTTTTTCAATTATTGATATATGGCCATAGAAAGTATTTCTAAGTATTAAACCACACTTCATACTTCCATTAAAAATGATATTAGAACCACTGGATAAAAGCAAAAATGTTTAAGAAAATGTATGTTTATTTGGATTAAAAACATTGTTTAAGATAACATTATTATTATTAACAAGACAAAACGCAGGCATTATTGATTATTCATGAAGTCATGCACAATAATGGCTCATAATACCTTGAAGTACCTGCCTAATGATTGTTATGGCTCCGTTCACTAGAGCCCTAATAAGTAATACAGATGCTGAAACGTTTTGTGCAGGTCGTTTTTAAACCAAAGCCAGAATAACATTTGTCTTTTTTCATAGATGCATTAGGGAGACTGGTACATTAGTGTATGTTGTGAAATCTCAACGCTTGAAATTATCTTTAAAAATGGAAAACCTGAAAGCTATGATGAAAAACAGATGTTCAAGCATTGAACCTGGGTTTGGAGATGTTCCATTTAGGTTTTCATTTCCTTTCAAACACATTTCTCATTTTATGAAAAAGGTCGTGACATAAAACAAATGATGTGAGATCACCTACTATTGCTATAACCACTGTTATTTCTTCATTTTGTCTGCTTCTGACATACTTTAATGATTTGTCGCTCTAAAGCATCATTTCCTGTGCTTCTAGCAATCCCAGAGGAGGTGAAGCCTAAATATGTGAAAGGGACCAAGCGGTACGGGCGGCGATCACGGCCAGACAAGACTGACTTAGAGCTGACAGCGGACCCAGAAGATTCACCAAAGTTTGGGACTGACAAAGTAGAAGCAAACGGTGTGAGGAGAGCCAAGCTCAGACGCTCCACCTCACTGGAGAGCGTTGAGGTAAAATACATGATATCTACACTACCTTTAAAAAGTTTGGGATCAGAAAGATTTTTTTTTTAAAGAAATTAATACGTTTATTCAGCAGGGTGCATTAAATTGATCACAAATGTCATTTTTGACATACACTGTATATAATGTTACAAAATCCATTTTTTCAAATAAATGCTGTTCTTTTGAACTATTCTTTGAAAAAAGTGCCACAGTTCCACAAAAAGTTTAAGAAGCACAATTGTTTTTAACATTGATAATAATAAAAATAAATGTTTCTTGAGTAGTAAATTAGCATATTTGAATGATTTCTGAAGGGTCACGTGACACTAAAGACTGGAGTAATGATGCTGAAAATTCAGCTTTGCATCACAGGAATAAATTACATTTTAAAATATATTCACATAGAAAACATATTTTAAATTACAATAATATTTCAGGATTTTTGATCAAATTAATGCAGCCTTGGTGACAATAACAGACTTAAAAAGTCTTGTAGACCCCACACTTTTAAACGGTAGTGTATATTAACTCTATTTTCATTTCTATTAATAATTGAAAGAGCGTGTATTTAAAATCTAACAACATAACATAACACTCAAAGGAGATTGAAGGTGAAAATAGGGGTGTCATCTTGGGACTATATGCAAATAGGCATGCAAATATTAGCACTTAACAATGCAGTGTACTTGAGGTGTCGTATTGTTAGTCAGTTGAAGAGCTGAATCAGTTTGATTCTAGTGAATGGATCTGGGCTGACCTGCTTTCCTCAGACAGGAAGTGTGGCGGTGTGGAATGTGCAAGTGACGGCCCATAGTGCAGCCCCCACCTTCACCAGTCTTTAGTGTTACTTTTGGCTCAGGATAAAAAAAATGGCCCATTTCACGTTCTCTTTTTTCCCTCAAAGAGCAGGAGCTCTCATAAAAGGGGTTTGTTGTTTCTGCTGTGTCTGTACTTTTTCTTCTGGAGTCATTTTACTTGTGCATAGCAGTGCCAGACCAGAGAGCCAGTGCAAATGCAAACCTGTGCTGCTGGATCCCTCATTTCATGTGTTTCCTTTTTAAAGAGTTATTTTGGATCCATCTTGGTTTGGTAATAGAAACAATAGAGGATGATAATGTTTTTCTTGCTCATGCACGTCACATGTCCCTGTTACTGTTGCAATTGTTTGATGGAGTTTAAGGGTTGATTAAATAAGCAGCTGTCTACCCTTATGAAAAAGAAGTGTGCTTAATTATAATGTATATGCACTTGTAGTGTATCTTAACAGTAGATTTTTTCAAATCTGTGCTTGCAGGATATATGATATTAATTAAATAAAGGCCACATAAGTGTACTTAAAGAGAGACAATTACATTACTTTTGTCTAACACACTTAAGTATACTTTTAAAAAGTGCACTTTGTAATAATGTCAAATTAAAGTTTTAATTTTAAGTAGATATTTAATAATTGTTTTAATGTTTTTTTATAGAAGTACACTTATCTTGATGTGTTGACTAACATACTAAAGATGTGAAGTGCTTAATTCTAATTTTAACTGTAGTGTGTTATTTTATATCACATTTAAAGTTAATACATTTTAAATGTAATAAATTGCAACATCATTACAAATGTGTTGTTACAAATACATAACATACTGTACAAGTTTCAATAGAAAGAACATTAGAATTTATTTTACTTTACCATTTTTGCTTGTAAGTATATTCAACAGTACACTTTAACCATATTTCAAAGACAGTATTAAAAATTATGAAATTACATATAAAGATGTACTTAAGTGGGTCAAAATGCACTCGAAAGTTTAGCTAATTGCATTTCAAGTAAATTTAAACTATAATGAATTTTCATTTAATTGTAAATAACATGCAGTTAAGTGTCCGAAAACATTACATTCAGTTCACACTTAAGTATATTCTATATAGTGTATTGTATATTAAGTAAAAAGTACTCTTTTTAAAATTATGCTTAAGTGTACTGCTTTTTCACAACGTTAGAAGAGACTAGCAGCATGCTAAAAAACACTCAGATTATCATGGTGGTAACATTTACATTTTCCATAACAGTGTCTAATGGTGCTGTTTGGGTTGAGACTTCTTGAGAGAGTAGGTCACAGTCTGTGGAGGACTCAAACAATCAAGTGCTTTAGCCAAGAATGAAAGCATGCTGGTCCATCAGAACAGTTTATGTTGGCAGCGACCAGCATTTGGTGTTTATGAACCAGCCTGCCAGGCTCCGTTAGGTCCGGTGTGTTTTAGTGCCTGTGTGTTCATCATGGTGTGTTTTATGTGTCGAATGTGTTCATCCAGGATTAGAGGTCTTGGTCTAGGTGGAGCTCAGGGTGCAAAGCAGCAGCTGTGGTCAGAAGGCCTGATAATGTGAAGTACAACAAGGAAAGGGTTTGGCTATAATTTGGCATGGCGCTTCCTCTAACTGCGTCTCTCATTTTAGAAACGCATACTTGCATACCAGAGCCCTCCCTCGTTCTCTTTCTCTCTCTACACGTCTCTGCTCTCCTTTTCTTCTCCCGATCTCCTCTTTCACTTTTCATAACAGTGTTTGAAATATTTAGAGCTTTTATGTAACCCAGTACACGCTATTTTGATGAATGGGTGAGATTACATGCTCTAAATCGACTCTTTGCGCTGTCACTAGCGATTCTGTGTTACTCTGTAGCAGGAAGATCCAACTCATCGTGTCTCGTACAGTAATCTGATCAACATGCACAGTACAAGTATTATGTAAAAGGTTTAAGGTTTCACAAGGGTGTCCGTGAAGTTTTAAACATCTCAAATACACTTTTTACAAAACTGAAGACTGTAAAATGTCTTAGATATGTAATGCTCTGAATCTATTTTGTGACAGTTCTTTAAGCTGTCTCTTGTTGTTGAATACTTTTAAAAAGCTAAAAATGCTAAAGATTATCATGATTTTATTATTTCTCTTTTTTAACAATTTCTAATCATCATTCAAACTGATCACACTGATGTGGCATTTAACTTTGCTGAAGCTGAAAAGTTTTATTTATTTAAATTTTATATTTAATGATTTTTTTCTTAAAATAGTAGAAGTAGTAATAGTTGGTGTAGTAGTAATTTGCATTGAAGATCTTTTAAAAAAAATAATTCCCTGACATGCAGATACCCTGTATTTTTGGTCAGTACTCCTTACTGTTGATCAGCGTTTTCATTGTTAAATAAAACTAAATGTAAAACATTTAAAACTGTAAATATAAATACAGGATGAAAAAAACAAATCAAAAACAGAAATGTTGCCATAGCAATTAACTGAAATGAATCGATTTAAATTGAAGTAATAAAGTTAATAAAACTAAAACTGAAATAAAAATAAATTATAGCTCAGTAGAAAAACTACAATGAATGAAAATGACAAGCGCATAACAAAATTACTAAAATTTAAAGTAAAATTTAAATGAAAACTGAAAATATAAAAATCAAAGCTAATTTATTTATAATATATGATTGTAATTGTAATTTTTTTCTTAAACAGTAAATAATGTCTCTAGTAACACCAGAGTCATGGGTTCGATTCCCAGGAAATGCTTTAATTAAAAAAAAAAAAAAATGTTGAAAAAATGTAATGCAATGTAAGTCGTTTTGGATAAAAGTGTCAGCCAGATGCATATATATAAAATATGTAGTATAAATATAAAATATATCATGGTTGTCCACAATTAGACACAAGAATATACAATCAGAATGAACCATTTACGTTTTTAATGCATGTTCCTGGTCATATTGAGTTTGATATATTTCATATGTTATTCCAAATAGGATTTCATCACGTTTTTATCTAAATGTATTATCTTGTTTCACCTTTGAAATAACTGTCCTTTTTGAAAATATATACACAATATTTTCATAATATTTTTAAATAAAATTCCAGATTTCTCCAGAAATACATCGGATTATGGTAGTAAAATGGGTTGCAAACTGCACTTCACATAGATTTACCCCTAAATGCTGAATCAGAAATGCTGTATCAATATCAATACAGTGCTTTATCATGACTGTATGTCAAAGGAGCAAGCAAGCTGGACTGAATGAACAGAATCTGTGCAGATTCACAGACCTCAGCACAGATTCCAGTCCATATAGTCTTTTACAACATTCATGTGAGCAACAGCACTACTTGTTAATGTAAATAATTCAACCAGCTGTGATAAATATTGCACACAAACCTTGTCATGCAACATAAATTATTTACTTTTGTGTACGGCATAGACTAAAATACAACACATTTCATCAGGCAGAAGCTGAGGAACATTCTTGATGAATTGTAATCAAGTCTTTTAAAAGTATCTCATGTCTTTTGATTGCTTAGAAGTTTTTGTACACCCCAATTAAAGAGTTGTCTTTCCTGAAAGACCTCCATAGATCCATGCTTTCCTGAACAATGCCTTAGGTACAAAGTTGTGCAATGTTCCTTGCTTAATTTCCCAGCGGAGATCAATGAAGTGGCTTTTTTCTCTGACTAAATCTGCACTATTTGACTCAGAGAGAGAGAGAGAGAAAGAGATAATACAAGACATTCCGCTCTCTGCCTTCCAACTGAAAAGCTGTTTGTGAACAGTTATGTAATGTTGTGTAAAATGTAATGCTGATGGTAATTGATTGTGGCTTGTCCCATATTCAGCTGGGTTTACTCTTTTGTTGCTGGAGGCTGAACTGTGTATCATCTCGATCAGTGTATCCTGTTCTATTTTGCATTTGATCAGCCTACATTGATCAAACCACAGATATCTTACAGGTCAAGGACTGCCTGAGTCAAACTGTAATCTACCACTAGATGGCACTAGCACAAATCAATTCATGTACATGTACCCAACTCTCTGTGTAAGTTTACACAATCTACCTTAATACTCTTACCATTTATGCAGTACGGATATGTATACTGTATAAATATACACACATATATATATATATATATATACACAAATATATGTATAAAATATAGATTTAATATACTGTATATTATACTGTAGATCAGTGGTTCTGCATGGTTTCAAATCAACAAGCCCTTTCTAATATTTCAACTCGTTTATGATTCAAATTCCGAGTTTCCTATTTGTAAATATCTGTCATTCATGTGCATGGAACCCATAATATATATTTCCAACTACACATGAAGGGTACATCAATCTTGACTCATTTGACCAGACTAACTAGATATTTTACACAAATTTGATTAGAAAATAAATTATGATAACTAAAAGCCACATGCTGAAATTGTTGTAATGAAGTCAGCTTACCATGTAGCAAACTACTGAATATTTTGTTACGCAATACAATACAGTTTCAATGTTTTAATAAAATAATAGTAGGCAGTATTGAGTGTATATTGCACAGTATCCAGATTGCACACCTTTACAATTACTTTTACTACATTTTACTGCATTTGTCTTAATGGTGTCAGTCGATTTTAAAGCACTCTCAGTGTTGTGACTGTTGGATAACCCGGTCCCACTCCAAACCATTTCTTATGTAAGCTCTTTTACATCATTACAGAGAGATTTAGCTTGCTTTATATGAGCAAGGTTTAAGCTGTTTAGCATGGTGCAGTGTTTCTATACTGATGTGATGAACAGCATTACTCTTGAGCTTGTATCTGCCGGTTGTTCCTGTCCAGCGTTGCAGAAGTAATGACTGCTGGGATGGAATGCCTTATGATAATTGTATTGTGTTCCTTGTGATCACTGAACCATATGGTTCATTCAGCTACACTGTCTCCATCTGCTCACTCACTTCAGTCAAGAATCAAAACCTTAATTCAAGATATTGTGTTAAACTCTTGTTGTGCTTCTTTAATTATGACAGTGTATAGTGTGTATACTTTGTACAATAAGTATTTTGCCAAAATGTGTCAAACATTAAGCCATTTTTACATTAAAATGGATTAAAAATTTAAAATAACCATTTATGATGTAACTAGATGTCACGCACTGAAATAAACAAACACTGTGATGAGATCACATGACAAAGCCAGTGAGGTCATGTGACAACAATGCAGCATACTACTGTTTGAAACCAGTATAGACCTCCTTATTTGAAACTTTTTATTTCTTTAAAAAATAGTGGGCAGTATAGAGTATATACTGTGCAGTATTCAGTCAGTAGTTAAGCACTGTCAATGCACTTTTTACAGAGTCTCAAATCAGATGAGGACACAGGAAGCAACAAGGGGTCTACACACCACTATTTTGTGGCACAAGGTACATCAGATATTACTAACTTTTAAATGAATTAAGCATGTTTGTATGTAAAATCAGCACATTGCTCTAATTCTTTCTGATTTACATATATTCAAGGCCAGTTGAAGCTCTGGAATCAAGATGGCACAGGAAGTCCTCAGCGCTCATCTGACCCTCAGCAGGAAGTGACAGACGGGCAGGTGAGGGCAGTATGGCAGGAGCTGGGGGTCGGAGCCGGAGGATCACTAAACCGCGAGGAGCTGTCACTTGTCTGTGACCACATCGGTCTCAAGGACTTACAGTCTGAGGTACGGTCATGTAACGTTCTGTACGGAGTAGGATTAGTAATCATATTAACCAAGTTAGGACATTCTGTGCTGCTTGTTTGCTACTAATTACGAGTTACTTTCCTTCACTATTCAGTGCACAAAACACTGTTATCCATGTTTTTTGTTTATGCGAAGGAGTTAGACGCTCTCTTCAGGAAACTAGACAAGGATCAGGATGGGAGAGTCAGTCTGAGTGAGTTCCAGAGCGGGCTGTTCACACAACACGATCACGCTGCTCCCATCTCTACCTCCACCCCTGCCCGGCCCAAACCACAGCGCTCCATCTCAAAGGTCAGGATCAGATCAAGGTCATGGTGTTGTTGCAGTGGAAAGCAGATTGTAGCCAAAAATAAACCGAGTTTTGCCAAACAATCTGCTGAAAATGCTGACACCAGTGTGCAAGAGTGTGACTGCATGGTTTTCTCTGCAAATGAAGTGAATGTTTGAAAGATGCAGTTATATGTAATTGTTTGTTAAAGGGATAGTTCACTTTGAAATTAAAATTTGGTATCTATCAGCTTACCCCAAGGGCATCCAAGATGTAGGTGTCTTTTTTTCTTCAGTAGATCCAATTTTGATGTTTTTAGGTCAAACCGTTCTAGTCTGTCAGTCATATAATTGCAGGTATAGGTCACTGTCTCTATAAGAGGGAAAAAGAACATGCACAGAGAAATCCAAATTAAACAATTCCCCATCGTAACTACACATTGATGGCCTAAGACACGAAACGAGCGGTTTGTGTGAGAAAACGAACAGTATTTATATCGTTTTTTACCTCTTGTACACAACCATGTCCAAGTGATCTGAGTGCGCACACGCATCCGGTGTGTGACGTGTGTATGCGCGCGCTCTGGCTCACGCTGCATTCACACGGGGCGTCGGCGTCAACGCTTGACGGAGGGCGTGTCTGAAGCGTGGTGCTGACGCAACTTTTCAAGCGCCAACAGAGGCGTCAGCCAATCAGATCGCCTCATGCAAATACCCAATCCCGTTCATGCAACACCAGAGAAGTATGTGATTGGTTGTTGTAACTATGACGGCGCGTCAGCACCACGCTTCAGACACGCCCTCCGTCAAGCGTTGACGCCGACGCCCCGTGTGAATGCAGCGTGAGCCAGAGCGCGCGCACACACACGTCACACACCGGATGTGTGTGCGCACTCAGATCACTTGGACATGGTTGTGTACAAGAGGTAAAAAACGATATAAATACTGTTCGTTTTCTCACACAAACCGCTCGTTTCGTGTCTTAGGCCATCAATGTGTAGTTACGATGGGGAATTGTTTAATTTGGATTTCTCTGTGCATGTTCTTTTCCCCTCTTATAGAGACAGTGACCTATACCTGCCATTATATGACTGACAGACTAGAACGGTTTGACCTAAAAACATCAAAATTGGATCTACTGAAGAAAAAAAGACACCTACATCTTGGATGCCCTTGGGGTAAGCTGATAGATACCAAATTTTAATTTCAAAGTGAACTATCCCTTTAAAGGTTTTATGTTGCACTTGGTAGTATTTAAATAATATACTGTGCTTATTTATTATTTTGACAATTCAGTTCAAATTTGAAATTACTTGTACTTGCCAAAAGTATTGGTATTGTTGTTTACAAAAAATATTGCCAAAGCATTATATACAAATATATACATACCTGTCAAAAGTTTGAAATAATTAAGTTGTTTTTTTGTTTTAAAAGAAGTCTCTTATGTTCACTGAGGCTGCATTTATTTGATCAAAAATACAGTAAAGCACTAATATTGTTAAATATTATTACAATTTAAAATAACTCTACTATTTGTTTATATTATAGTATAAAATGTTATAAAAAACTCAATGTAATGTATTCCTGTAAATGTAAAGCTGAATTATCAACATCGTTACTCCAGTCTTCTGTGTCCCATGATCCTTCAGAAATTATTCTAATATGCTGATTTGATGCTCAATTATTAATAATGGTTCTAATTATCAGTGCACTAAATTATTAAGCAGCACAATTGTTTTCATCATTAATAATAAGACATTTTTCTTGAGTACTAAAGCTTGTCATTTGAGGATCATGTGACACTGAAGACTGGAGTAATAATGCTGAAAATTCAGCTTTACATCACAGAAATAAATTACATTTTAAAATATATATTCAAATAGAAAACAGTTATTTTAAGTTGTATTAATATTACTGTATATTTGATTAAATAAATGCACTTTTGGTAAACATAAGTTTTCTTTAAAAAAAAAATCATAATTATTCCAAACCAGTAGTGTGTACATATGTAGAAAATATGACCAAAAAAAAAAAAAAGACACTAATGTATGTACATGGGTTTCTGGTGTGCAGATGAAAAAATATTTTTGCCACAGTAATTTGCATTTGATCATATGTTGTTTTGCATGGAATGCTTAATTTTATTTATGCATGCCAGACTGGCAGGTTCATGTGACAGATATAATAGAGAAATCTTTATTTGCCAGTTTTCCTCTCACCTGCTGATTATAAAAGAGAAAAGTGCTGAAAGAATAAACAACCAAAGCCTCTCCCAATGTTTTCATGACATTTCACAACAGACACAGACACAAGAGACAGTTAAATGATTGCCTGACTGTCAAACAGGATTCATTTCAGATCTCCAACATCAAGCCAAGTTACTGAGGACTGCAGTGGCTGGAACCAATTAACTTAATTTGGAAGGTGGAGCCTCCTTTTTGCTCTCTTGTTCCTAGCAAAGCACAACTAATGTATTCCTGTGCAGTGGCCAAGCTTGAAATCAATCCTGAGGAGATGTACTGCACAACGGGCATCATACCTGCATGTGATGGTTTTACATGGGAAGGCAAAGACAGTTTGGGGTCCTTTAGTGATGACATTTCTGAGGTGATTTTACTGAAAGCACAACCAGCCAAAATAATTAAAACAGCATCTGAACTCAAGCTGGACACATTTTCTGATTTGCTGGTTAATAAAATTTAGGATTTAAAAGCTTAAGCATCATTTAAAGAGAAAAACAGCTTCAGTGTTTGATAACAAATGCCGAGTTGCATGAATATTTGGCGGCGCTGGAGCTAAATTGAGGCTAAGCCAGCTTAAGGGTTACGACACCAGAAGGACGTTTGTTGGTGGTCAGTGCAATAATTTTGTTCATGATTGAGGCTCTAGCTCTGGCATGTCAAGGACAGCATTGTGCATTGTGTGGTGGGACTGTGAGAGCTCAGTTTTTCAGCGGTTTTCCTCGCAGTTAGATATTGAACTTTGTCTGATCGTTTTTGTCTTTTTTTCTTCATGTCGTTCCCTCTGCTCTCTCAGTCCCTTGAGGAGCGAGTGGTGCGCTCCACCTCCCCTTCTTTACTGTCGGCTACGGTGGGTCAGAGGCTGCTGACCCGTCTGGATGATGGATCAGGATGCACAAGCCCAGACAAAGTCATCGCCCTCTGGACGGAGGAGGGCATCCGCAACAGCAGGGGTATTCTACAGGCAAGACATTATTGGACGTTATTTGCATTAATCAAACACTGAAAAACTATAATCTGCTGTATTTAATGTTTAAATAATGCTTGCATAAAGTGGATAAGAAATAATGACTTTTTTTTCTGTGAACTAATGCATGAATTGTTTTTTCTTTCTTCTGAACCTGTATACAGACTCTGGACTTCTCTCTGGAGGAGCGTCTGTGTCTGGCTGAACTCACTCTGGCTCTGGACAATGAGTTGCTGGTCAGTGGGAATGGCATCCATCAGGCTGCTCTGGTCTCCTACAAGAATGAGATCAACTACTTACAGTGAGTCTCTTTCACATCAGATCTGTATTTATTCACAAAACCTGTCACGAAATGTCCAATAATATTGTGAAGTGTTACAATTTAGAGTAACTGTTTTCTTTTAATATACAGTATTTTAAAATGTATTTTATTCATGTGATGCAAAGCTGAAATTTCAGCATCATTGTTACAGTCTTCAGTGTCACATGATCCTTCAGAAATCATTCTAATATGTTCAATTTTTGATTTTATGGAGCAGTTATATCAGTGTGCGGACATTGTTTGTTTTTTGCTTTAGTTTGACTTTTTTGTCCTGCACCTGAGCCCTATTTGGGTTTGTGGCATGTGCGCACCTTTTTTTGCATTTTTGACTTCCAATATTTTTTAAAACCATTTATTTGAAACAGAACTATTTTGTAGCATTATAAATGTTATTATTAGTCACTTTTGATTAATTTAATGAGTCCATGCTTTAAATAGTATTGTAGAATATTTTTTACAATAGTATTGTGTAAAAAAAAAAAAAAAAAAAAAAAGCAATAATATGAAAAAAAAATTCAACATTGGTAATAATAAAAATGTTTATTGGGCAGCAGATCAACATATTAGAATCATTTCTGAAGTGTCATGTTGCACTGAAGACTGGAGTAGTTATTAAATTAAAATTTAAAATATATTACAATAGAAAACACATTTCAAAATTGTAATAATATTTCACAATATTACTTTTTGCTGTATTTTTAAACAAATAAATGTAACCTTGGTGAGCATTACAGAATTGTATCAAACGCATATATAATACTATATTACTATTCCTACTAATTTCACATTTTTGACTGATGATATGTATGTTGCATTGTGACATTATTTTCAGGACAATTTTACCTTTTCATAATACTATTAGGTTTCTGCTTTCAGTTAAACATTTTAATTAAAATAACTACATCACATCATGTATTACTATTTTAATATTTTATAACTTAAAAAAATATAAATTTTATAATTTTATATCTTTAAAATCATGGGAAAAATGCCTCATCACCTGCATTTCTGTGCTGTTTGGTTTTTGTCTCCACCTGGAGGACATGCAATGTTACTGTGTCCAGCAGTATTCTTTATGTGGTATAGGTCTTAGTCATTAAACAACTGCACGGTGGCTTTACTTTGTTTGATAAATGTCTTTGCATGGTTAACAGGTGTTATTTGTGACAAAATGTGCATCAGAATGAATGAGATTCTCATGCGGTGGTGGTTTTGTGTTCCAACTCTATAGAGTCGTGGCAGACCAGTCCTGTCAGGAAAGGGACAAACTCAAGGCAGACCTGGAACTGGCTGACCGCCGCAACCTACAGCTGGTCAGAGAGGTGGATGATAGCCATGCGACCATGGAGTCTCTCAATGAGTCGAAGATCAAGTACGGCTGCTCTCCTCTAGTCATATAATCACATCTGATGAAGACACATGCAAGTGCACTGCAGTGTCACTGTCCATGTTGTTTCTTTGATGCAGGGGTCTGGAGCAGGAGTTCCGGGATAAGCTTACGGCACTGAGGAGCGAATCAGAGTATGAAAGTGAGGTGCTTCTAGAGCAGGTAGAGAAGGAGCACAAGAGACTCCAGGAGGAGCTAGAACTGCTCAGGTCTCAGGACGTTAGCCTTCAGGAGGACATTTGCACTGCTGATAAGGTAACCACTGACATTATTATTATTATTATCAGTATTCTCCTGTTTGGTCTTTGCACTTAAAATACAATGTTTAAAAGATCGGGGTCAGTTTTTTTTTATTTAATTGATCAGAGAATTCTGAAGAAATATCACAGTGTCCATTAAATATTAAGCTGCAACTGTTTTCAACATTGATAACATTGAGTAGTTTTAAAAAAAAAATTTTTTTTACATTGATGGCTTCTGAAAATTAAAATATCACAGAAATAAATTACATTTTAAAATATATTAACCTAGGAAACAATTATTTTATTTGTAATAATGTTTCACAATTCTTACTGTATTTTTTAGCATTGCGCATAAGAGACAAAAGCATTTGAAAAAACTGATCTACCCAAAACCTTTGAACAGTAATGTGTAACTATAAAACTAATCATTATGACTATGAATTCTGAGTCTCTGCTTTACATTAGTTTTAAATTATTGTATTTTAAAGTGCCACATTGTCTTTTTGTTTGCTAGCAATAATAAATAGCCTACAGTTACACTAATAAACTTGCTTCACAGGTGAATTGTTTATTCCAATTATTAATATTAAATATAAGTAATTATTTAACATTAGTGCTGTTTATTATATTGCTGTTTCCAGACTTTATTTTTTTAACAATACACCACTCGAGGCCATGTTTTACATTGATTTTACCATGGTTAAGGGGTTTACCTGTGGTAAACTCACTGTAAAGTAAGAACAAACACACAACATTGCTTCAATAAAATGAATAATTATTGTACACATTTAAATTAACTTTAAATTTGTTAAATAAATAAACTTATTTTTCATAAAGAACTTTTTAAAAACAAGAATAAAAAATGTTTACAAAGAGTCATATACATATAACAAATGCATCCCACAATTTTGTATTTTGTCATTGAATATTCAAGTCAGAAATAGTTTAATTAAACCATAACTGTATCTATAGAATGTTTGTATTGTATTACAATTTCCTTACCATGCCTCCTTTAATTCCCTTGCAATCACACTGACTTACGTTTCATGATGATCCTGCTCTTAGCTACAGAGCATGCGGTGATCTGTCATGGTTAGAGGTGTATGTTTCTTTGAGCATGTCAGTGTGGTGTCAGGTTAAATAACTCTAGCTGTGTGTTACAGGAGAACAGTCGTTTGGAGGAGGAGGTCAGCGTCCTGAAGGAGAAGCTGTCCGAAGCTGAGAGCACCATCTCTAAACTACAGAAGGATCTAGATCATCTGCTGCAGGACAAGGTGAGATGTCTATATGTTGTTAAATAAATCATATCCTTTATGAAGTTCACTCTCTAAGAACAATAATGATAATTGATCTATGTTTGTTTTACTGAACAGTATGGTGGCCTTGATCCAAATGGCACAGGACTGCTGACTCAAGAAGAGCACTTCTCAGAGATCTTTAAGGAGTACGAGCAGCAGTGCAGGGTATGAGCGTGCCTGTGTATGTTTGGTGGATATTTTGTGTGGAGTGAATAGTGAAGTCAGCCCTGTCATTGTGCATTGTATTTAAGTGTCCTTGTTTGACCATTATGCTAGCTATCCTGTAATTCATGGTGCTTTAAATGACAGCTTTAATTGTGCAACTTTTTGAGGAGTTGCACAATTGTGCCCTTAGTTTAGCTCTTCTGACTTGAGCCAGTTAGCAAGTAACCACCTATGCTAAGTAACGCTAATGCAGAACACTTTAGCAACAAGGTAGGGACTTTGCCTATGATGCCCTTATTCAAGTTAAGACACTACAGGCTAAGCCATTGTTTTTACATGCACTGGTCAATTTTGAGAATTCTGGGCTATTTGGCATTTAATTTGGGGGGGGGGGGGAGAAAACATTTAAAATACCCTTAAGTGTTTTTTGTTTTGTTTTATTGCACTTTATCTGTTTGCATCTGTAGATTTCAATTACAATACATACTTGAAGGCAAAGACTTTAAGCACTGAGTCAGAAATGTCTAACTTTACAGTTTTATTCCAATTTATATTCTGATGAATATGACAACAAACTGAAACAAGAATTTTTAACCTGCCATAATCCAATGTTCAGGTTTCTGTTCTGTAAATGTATGCAAATTAGTGAATATTTAATTATATAATGACTCTTTTGCATAACATGGCATTTCAGGGAACTTGAATGTTTGCAATTCTTAATATAATCAATCAACTGGGGAAAGGATTGTGATTTATGTTAATTGTTTTTCACCCTATTCACCAGGGGTGTCTTGCCTTTTTTTTAAATATATATTTTATAATTGTATATAAAAATTATGACACATTTTTAGCTCTTAAAGCAGATGTCTTATACCTTTTTTAATGTTGAAATACTTTAATTTTAAAATATTTGTAATTTTTGCAGTTCCATTTGATGTTTGTGGCAAAGAAATTGCACGTTTCACCTTTGCATTACAATATCTTTGTTTCAGGAAATGCAGAAAAAAATAGTTTTACTTGTGTAAATGACTCCGTGTCTCCTCCCCACTAAATACAGGAGTTGCAGGACAGGAATGACGAGTTACACTCAGAGCTGGAGTTGTTGAAATGTCAGGGCTCAGGAAGGAGAGCCAGACGATCCAGGAGCAGCCTGTCTGGTCATGACTGGTCAAGCCGAAGAGCATTAACCATTGAATCAGATTCTGGTGAATTTGACAAACATTTTGAATTAGTAATTCAATTATCCATCGAGTTTACCTTTCTAGATCTTACACATATCTTACATGCTGTACCTACGTTTATATACCTTTATAGTAAACTGTTGAATGAATGGCTCATCCTATCTGTTTTGTTCTGCAGATGATCCAGAAATGAAGAAAGGTACATCGCCTCAGGTTAGAAAAAAGCTCCAAGTCACTGACAAGAATGGTAAGGGATTATAAAAACAAAGTGATCCTTTCCCTATGGAATATCCAAACACATGTGTCATGGTTTGGTTTGGTGTGTCTCTTCAGTTTTAGGTTCCTTGGAGACTTTGGCTCCCACTGTGAGCATCGAGACAGAACTGGCCATGGAGCAGATGAAAGAGAAATACGAGCGAGAGGTCCAGGACTTGAAGATCCAACTGGAGACTAAGGTACAGACATAGTATGGAAACATGAAATAGGTTTGTTACAAGTAACCTTTGCAAATTAAATTAGATTAAATTTAGATTCAAACAAGATGTGCAAATGCTCCTAGACGTACAATATTACAAGGTACCAAATAAAACCTTGAAGAACACAACGGCGAATAAAAGGATTATATTGCAACACAAATTGTGGAAACAAAACCTTATTGTAGAGAGAAAGTGATTCATGGTCCTAATTTTGTTTCAACAGGTGAATTTCTACGAGCGCAGTATTGAGCTGATGCGGCAGAATATGGAGGTTGAGCGGAAGGACATCTCGCAGAGCTTTAAGATGGAGATCAGTGAGTTGGAGGACCTGAAGGCTCAGGCAGAGGAGCGGACAGAGAAAATGCGTCAGGCTGTTGAGCGGCTGGAAGTAGAGCTGAGGGGTAAGACTTCAGGAGGAGCCTGGGGTCCAGAGCAAGAACGGAGAATTCAACGGGAACAGGCAGAACTAGAGCAGAACTACGCTCGTGAGATCAGTAACATCGTGCTGCGTCTCACCTCAGAGAAAGATCAGCTAGAGGCAGAACTCAAGCTCAAGATGGACCAGGAAGTGCTGCTTGTTAGGTAAGTATTGCTCAAACAGTCTGGTAAAGGATTAGGTGCAGCTCATCCATTGTAGACATTAGTCTTGCATATTAGAAAAAGAAAAGAGATGCCGTGAGAGAAGGTGGATGGTTTGTCAGTATATTATTTTCTCTCACTATAAACCTGTCAAATATGTTCAGGTCATATTTCTCTCTAAAAACTAAACAAAGCATTATTTTATAATAATTCTTATTTCAGTAAAGCAAAAATATTTCATTTTATTTACTGTAATGTAAAAAATCTATATATATATTTTGATTGTAAAGGTGTTTGTACAGGTGCATCTCAATAAATTAGAATGTCGTGGAAAAGTTCATTTATTTCAGTAATTCAACTCAAATTGTGAAACTCGTGTATTAAATAAATTCAATGCACACAGACTGAAGTAGTTTAAGTCTTTGGTTCTTTTAATTGTGATGATTTAGGCTCACATTTAACAAAAACCCACCAATTCACTATCTCAACAAATTAGAATACTTCATAAGACCAATAAAAAAACATTTTTAGTGAATTGTTGGCCTTCTGGAAAGTATGTTCATTTACTGTATATGTACTAAATACTTGGTAGGGGCTCCTTTTGCTTTAATTACTGCCTCAATTCGGCGTGGCATGGAGGTGATCAGTTTGTGGCATTGTTGCTCATCTGCATTGTTGGGTCTGGTGTCTCTCATCTTCCTCTTGACAATACCCCATATATTCTCTATGGGGTTCAGGTCAGGCGAGTTTGCTGGCCAATCAAGCACAGTAACACCATGGTCATTGAACCAGCTTTTGGTACCTTTGGCAGTGTGGGCAGGTGCCAAGTCCTGCTGGAAAATGAAATCAGCATCTCCATAAAGCTTGTCAGCAGAAGGAAGCATGAAGTGCTCTAAAATTTCCTGGTAGATGTCTGCGTTGACTGTGTACTTCAGAAAACACAGTGGACCAACATCAGCAGATGACATGGCAGCCCAAATCATCACTGACTGTGGAAACTTCACACTGGACTTCAAGCAACATGGATTCTGTGCCTCACCACTCTTCCTCCAGACTCTGGGACCTTGATTTCCAAATGAAATGCAACATTTACTTTCATCTGAAAAGAGGACTTTGGACCACTGAGCAACAGTCCAGTTATTTTTCTCCACAGCCCAGGTAAGACGCTTCTGACGTTGTCTCTGGTTCAGAAGTGGCTTGGTGAAGCTCCTTGTGAAGCTCTCCCATGTGTTTGAATCAGCTTTGCTTGACTGTATTCTCAAGCTTGCGGTCATCCCTGTTGCTTGTGCACCTTTTTCTACCCAAATTCTTCCTTCCAGTCAACTTTGCATTTAATATGCTGTGATGCAGCACTCTGTAAACAGCCACACCTTTCAGTAATGACCTTCTGTGACTTACCCTCTTTATGGAGGGTGTCAGTGTTCGTCTTCTGGATCATTGCCAAGTCAGCAGTCTTCCCCATTATTGTGGTTTCAAAGAACAAGAGATACCCGGAATTTATACTGTATGGATGATCATTTATTGAAACTCAAATGTAAATATTCTAATATTTTGAGATACTGATTTTTGATTTTCATGAGCTGTAAGCTCTAATCATCAAAATTAAAACAAAAAAAACTTTTGAAATGTTTTACTTTACATGTAATGAATCTAAAATATATGAAAGTTTCACTATTTGAAATAAGTTACAAGAAAAAATTAACTTTTTCACGACATTCTAATTTTTGAGATGCACCTGTACATTATAGTAGGTAGTATTTGTTGTAATGGGTTTAATTGAATACTTAATAAAAAAAATAAAACGCATGATGCCAAAAATTGCAGTCGTACTAAAATGATATGAAGGTTTTTATAGGCTTTGTGAGACTGAACCATTTACCCTATTTTTCAGAAAGTAAGTTGAAGCTTACTGTAAATCACACCGGGTTAAAACTGCATTGTTGAGAGAGAAAAAGCAACAAATGATACATCTGTGTATTAGTCACATTTTATTACTACATTCAGAAATAATGTAAAATACTAAAACAAAACATTTACAAACATTATAAACAATATAAATGTGTACTTTAGTTCCCCTGACTCCACAACAAATCCTTTAAACTTTACAGTATTCAGAAAAAAAATAGGAATGAAAAATGTAAGCATTAAACTAAATTTACAGTGGCAATCATTATAATTAACATTGATTATAAATGGTGAGACTAAACAAATTTAAAGCGAAACTGAAACTTAACAATTTAATTGAATTATATAAGTCACTTGTATATTTCAGATGATAAAAAAATGACTTGTTTTCCAGAAAATACAGTATAATTTATTTTAGATGCATTTTCAATTAAAAGTAATATGCATGCTTCATATGGACATTCATTATGTATTAGTGTACAAATGACATCCCAGTTGTGTTTATAAGTTCAACCTCTTAACCAACATGCCTGTAAAGAGAAAGTAGATTGTTCCCTTGGTATCCATGACATTTCCATGAATTTAGACATTAGCATGTTGCTGTGTCCCAGGGAGAAAGCAGAACAGCAGTTATTGCACATGAAGGCACAACACAGCGAGGCTCAGCGCAGCCTTCTTCACCAGCTGCACCTCGAGCACAGCCATCTGCAGGAGCAATCCGAGCAGCATCGCAGAGAAGTTGGTGCATGGGAGTCAAGAGTTCAGGAGCTGGAACAGGAGGCGCGCCGGGAACGTCTCCTCAGCACCGAGCGCTGGAGTGAAGAGCAGGCTCAGATCTGCAGCAGGGTGGCACAGGAAAGGAAGAAACTAGAGGAGGAACACCAGGAGGAGGTCAGGAAGCTAGGAGAACACATCCAGTTCATGGAAGCTCAGGTAGAGCTTGCATCCAGGGCTGAGGAGGAGCTGCTCGTACTACAAAAACAGCTAGAAGATAAGCTGGAAGAGATGTGTGTTCAGCTGGAAGACAACACAGTTTCCATGAAAGCTCAAGATGCCCTCATTCAGCTTTTGACTACAGAACTCCATGCCAAAGAGAAAGAAATGGAAATCAGAAATGAGAAAGAACAGAAACTTTGCAATAAGCTCTCTCAGCTAGAGCAAAAGCTTAAAGCTGAGCGAGAAAAGAAGCAAGAGCTTCTGAAGCAAAAGGAGCTGCTACAGAAAGAAACAGACAAAAGTATTCAAGATCTAAAAGATAAACTTGTAAAAGAAAAAGAGAAGGAACAGGAGCTTCTTGACAGAGTTTCTCAATTGACTAAAGAGTTGGAGAACTGGAGGACCAAATCTGATACCTGGCAGAAGGAGATCAAAATGATGCAGGGAAGCAGTAGTCATCTGTCTACTGCGTTTGGTGAGCAGCAAATGCAGCTGAGAGAACAAGAGAAAGAACTTGTGGAGCTTCAAGAAAACTTGGCCAAAACACATGAGGCACTGAAAAGCAGAGATGACGATCTTACAAGACAGGCTTCTGAGCTAAATGCTGTGGAGATGGAGCGGGATCGACTCGTAGAGGAGCTCAGGGGTCAATGCGAGATTCTCAAACAGCTACAAACACGGGTCAACAGTCTCTCTGAGGAGTGGGATCAAATGTACACAATGGAACAAACAATTCAAGGCTCTCTTTGTGTGGAGCAGGTTAAAGTTGAACAACTCCAAGCCCGTCTGAACTCCGAGCAAGAAGAGACGAGACATCTTGAACAAGAGAACTCTAGCTACCGGCAACTTGTAGACCAGCTTTCATCTAAGATTGTCGAAATGGAGGCCGAGTCTACCAAACTCAAAGAGAACGCAGATAACTTTGCACTGGAACTGCGAAACAAAGACAATCAAATGCTGGAACTCAATCATCAGCTTGAAGCCAAAGCCAAAGAGATGGACTTGCTCTGGAATGAGGTTCAGCTGAAGATGAACCTTTTTAAGAACGTCACTCATCTCTCTGGTCAGGTTCAACTTTTGACCAGCCAGTTGGGGGACAAAGAGCAAGAGCTGTGCTCTCTGAGGGAGGACGCCGATAATACCACCAACCAACTACAGCAATCGCTGATGGACTCCCAAACAGAGCTTCAGCAGATGGAGGAGGCCTTTGAAAGCGAAAAGAGCGATATGAAAGAACAGCTTCTGGAGATGGAGGGACTTGTCATGGCTTTAGAACAAGAGATGGCCAATCCCCACAGGTTTGTGGTTCTCCAGCTGGTAGATGACCGTCGAAACAGAACCAAGACTAACCATTGCTGCATTGATCCAATCGCCGTTTCTCCCGTATGGATGCCAAGAGTTGACCATTCACTACTTTCATGTTTGTCCAAGAATGTTTCGCACAATGAGATTTCATTAACCGTAGACATGCGCTTTGATTGTTCAGGCCTCATGCTGCATCTCACTAACTGAATGATGTTGATGTCACTGACATGCATGCAATCTCACTATTAATAAGTTACTGTATGTATTCTGATTGAAAGTGTGTCCTTGCATCCTTTTAATTGTATTAATAATATTACATTTTTGTGTTTGCCGCCCTAATCTTTTTTGTTTTTGAAAATCTAGCTCCAAAATAATAGTAATTGTTCTTGAAATTGTATTGTTTTCTGTACTAAGCTGCCTAAAAGTGCAGAGGCGGTTAAGATTGTTATGAAGAGCTGATCTCTATATTTTGGTTTCCAATTCTAGGGTTCAATTTGATGAGGTCACCTCTGAAAACAGTGCGCTGAAAGACAGGCTTGCTGTCTTACAGCAGGATGTCAAGTCGCTGGAGGAGGAGCTCAACAAAAAGAGGTAAAGAAATCATTGACTTGTCAACTATCCACACTTTATTTTGCCATCTTATTTAGCAAAAACAAATTTTGCTTCATTATATTTAGGAGGAAACTTGAAGAGATGGAGAGAGAATATATGAAGGATCGAGAAGAAGAGGAGAGGCTACGGAAAGAGGTTAAATGCTTAAATTCAGCCCCTATTCTTAGTACTCATTTCTGGTCTTATTCTTAAATATTCAGCAGTCCACATTATTCCAAAGAAAAGTTTGTTCTTGGTATTTCATCAAAATACTTAAAGGTATAGTTCAACCAAAAATGAAAATGCTGTCATTAATTACTCACCCTCATGTCATTCCAAACCTGTAAGACCTTTGTTCATCTTCATTTTTTGATTGCTTCTATTGCCCTCATTTGTAAGTCGCTTTGGACAAAAGTGTCTGCTAAATGACTAAATAAATAAATCTTCAGAACCCAAATTAAGATATTTTTGATGAAATCCGAGAGCTTTCTGACCCTCTAGACAGCAAGGCTACTGAAACGTTGTTAAAATAGTCCATGTGACATCAGTGGTTCAACCGTAATTTTATGAAGCTACGAGAATACTTTTTGTGCGCAAAGAAAACAAAATAACGACCTTATTTAACAACAACTTCCATTCCGGGTCAGTCTCCGCCGCCATTCATGGCAGTACGATGCATGCATGTGCATTCCTCTGCTTGTAAACAAGGTGAAGCATGTGTCGTGTACTCTTTTTAACGTGCATCAAAGACTGACATGGAAGAGAATACATTTTTGAAAGTCATTATTTTCCCTTTAACTTGATCCACCTCTAAAACAAGTTTTCATTTTGAATGACATCACCAGGCCCCCTTCTTTTATAACCACTCCAACCACCTGTCATAAAGAAACCACTGTTTGCATTCCAATTCATTTATTTTGAATGAATTTTTTCTCGTTAAATGTCACGTTATGAAAACAAAATGGTTGCAAACCATTAGTTGTTGCTCCTAACAATTGTTTTATTTCTTCAACATAGAATTCCAAATTTCGAGAGGAGGTGCTTGACTTCAGTGCGAGAAACCTGCAGCTTAGCAATGAGAACGCTGAACTGAGTTCCCGGCTGTCTACTGATCAGAGAGCAGTGCAGACGCTGACTGACAGGCTTGCACAGGTGTGTCAGGAGAACGATGAGGCAGCTGCGTCCCACAAACAGCTGCAGGAAACCCTTCAACAGCAGAAGAGAGACACACTAAAGCTGCAGGAACAGTGGCAGAAAGAGAATGAGCTTCTAGAGAGGGAGCTGAAAACCGCCAAGGAGACCGTATGGATTTGTTTTGTAGGATATTTTAACAAATTATTTCAAAGTTGGCAGGAATCGCTGAAACTGCTGTTTTTCTTCAGCTCCAGCATTTGACGGTGCTTGAGTCTGCATTGAATAGTCAGACTCTGAAAAACCAAGCACTAGAGCAAGACAAGGAGCATTTGCTGAAGGAAATGTCAGACAGAGACCAGAAGGTGAGATGTTGAGTCTTTTTCTCAGAGTACATTTCCAACATGTTTATGCTGAAACATGCTTTGTGTTTGTTGCAGATGATAAATCTTCAGGAATCTCTTCGCAAAACAGAAGCCCAGATAGAGCAGCTCAACTCCCAGATCTTGACTATGTGGCAAGAAAAGGATGTTCACGTCCAGGAGTCAGCCACTCATCAGAAGATGCTGCAGCAGTCTCAGGAAAAGGTCAACAAAGATCTTTATGCATCTTTATACGTACTTGCAGTCATTCAGTAATAATAAAAAATAACTTGTAAGTATTGTTGTAAAACACAAGGTCCAGGAGCTTGAGGAGAGCATGCGTAAGTTGCGTAAAGAGAAGGAGCAGTTACATCAGACCCAGAGGCTTCAGGAGGAGACGGCAGTCAGTGTCCTGCAGAAGGAGTGCAAGAGTTTGCGACTACAGAACGAGGAATTTCATAATCAGGTTAGTCAGGAACAACAAAATGCTTTTTGCAGTGGATTTTTCTCAATATGCAATTACAAGCAATTGTGCATAACTGCTCCCTGTTTTATTTCTAGTGAACTATTTGGAATGCATTTACATTTTTGCATGAGGCTTTTATCCAAAATGACTTTAAGTGCATTCAATGTATAGATCAGTTCATGCATTCACAGG
Organism: Schizothorax lantsangensis; assembly: GCA_027422415.1. Lineage (NCBI taxonomy): Eukaryota > Metazoa > Chordata > Actinopteri > Cypriniformes > Cyprinidae > Schizothorax > Schizothorax lantsangensis. The sequence continues at coordinate 12,920,603 of CM049852.1, read as the reverse complement.
GAATCGAACCCATGACCTTGCGGTTGATAGCGCCATTCTTTTAGTTGCAGGAATGTTCTTCTGTATTCACTACAGGGAATTTCAATGTATTTGAAGTTTCATATACTCACTAAGCATGCATTTATTTGATCATAAATACAGTAAAAAAAAAAGTGTAATATTAATTTAAAATTAGTATTTGAATATATTTTAAAATGTTATTTATACCTGTGATGCAAAGCTGAATTTTCAGCATCATTACTCCAGTCTTCAGTGTCACATGATCCTTCAATCTTTCTGATATGTTTGATTATATTTCTAGGTGGCTCAGCTGCAGACTCAGGAGCTGGAACTTCAGAGACTGACACATGAGTGCCTCACTTTGAGGAACAAACAGGCAGAGCTGGAGACTGCTAAACATGAGGCAGACGAACAGGTTTGGAGATCATTTTCAAACTCCTCACTGTTTGAGAATTCCTTATGAATGTTTCTGGTCTCACTTTTGTGTGTTTGATGTTGTGGTTTAGGCATTCAGGGCAGACAGCGCTCTGTCGCTGGTCCAGGCCCAGCATGCACGTGAGGTGCAGGAACTAAGGGAACATATGGGTTCTGGCACTCGGGAGCACTTGGCTCATCTGCAAACTCAACTGGTAGAGCAACAGCGCAGGACGCAGGATTTAGAGGATCTGCTTCGCTCTCAGGCCAAACAAGCCAGTGTTCAGATGGGACTTCAGCAGGTACATCAGCATTACATTCAAAATCTTAAGGCAGTCAAACAGGGAGTGAACATGCGAGTGCTCGACCCGTTATACATTTTTGCATTGAATCATTTACGGGGTTTTATTTCACCATTGATCTCATATTTCAAGAATATTTTTATTAATAAACTATTAAATCAAACAACAGGAGCAATACGAGAAATTAATGGCAAGCATGCAGGAGCGTATGGATGAGGTTGAGGCCAAGCTGAAAAACACCCGTCTCATGCTGCAGGAGAAGGTCAACCAGCTAAAAGAACAGGTAACCAGAAACTAATGGCATTAAAACCACATTTAGAAAATATGGATATTTTCTAAACTAAATACTATCTTGCTAAATACTGCATAATGTTTACAATTTTTTTTCTATAGTTTTTAGTATGTGAAACATTAGTAGACATGCAATATGTAAAATATTGCAATAAGTAAAAAATTTCACACGACATAAACCCACATACTGTATAACATCTTCTAAATATATATGGTTAAAGAATAGTTTACCCAAAAATAAAAATTTGTTGAACATTTATTCACCCTCAGGCCATTCAAAATGTAGATAAGTTTTTCTACATCAGAACAGATTTGGAGAAAAGTAGCATTACATCACTTACTCAATGGATCCTCTGCAGTGAATGGGTGCCGTCATAATGAAAGTCCAAAGAAGCTGATCAAAACATCACAATAATCCACAAGTAATCCATATGACTCCTGTCCATTAATTAACAGATAGTGAAGTGAAAAGCTGTGTATTTGTAAGAAACAAATCCATCAAGGCACTTAAAACTGTCCATAATTTTACCTCCAGTGAAAAAGTCCATCCCCTGTTGTCCTCTCACATCAAAATCCCCCACCATTTTAAATAACTTATTGGAACTTTTTGCTTGTAAATGGTGTTTAATCTGTGCATATTTCTTTACTGATTTAAACGTGACAACTTCCTTCACTGGAAAACACTATGTATTGACAACTTGTATTTTAGCCGCAAGTTAATGTCTTGATGGATTTGTTTCTTACAAACATGCAACTTCAGGGCTCTAGACTGCGACCATTTTTTGAGAGTGTGCGAGTAAAAATTTGACACGGTCGCACTTGTGCGAGTGCATGTCTGTGCTGCTCCAAAGCGTCTGCTTCATACAGCGCGCGCTGCGCCGCAGCACATTGTAGCAGGAGTCAGATTTCACTGATCACGTGAAGAGAGGCGCTTCAGTGGAGCCTGGTTTATACTCGCCGCGTCAGCACCAGCGGACGGAGCGCAATGGAGGATTTGTTTTCAAACTAAAGTAAAAGACCGCTGCTTAAACCAGAGAAGGTGAACATGTTGGTATTCTTGTAGAAAAAACATGCAAGTCCTGTCAGCGACAGACAGTTTAGTTTTACTTTTCTTTTTGAACAGCTTATATTTGCTGTTTACCTCATGTTAAGCTATGGAGGCTTTCCTTAATTTTTTTTATATTATTATTATTATTTGATTCCTCAGTGTTTGCTAAACATTCTGTAATTTATTAATCAATACAGCATGTGATGTGTCTTATGCCATGCCTCGTCTTATTCGTTTTTGTTAATAAATGTTATGTAAGCTAGTTTGTCATTGTAAAGTACTGTTTTATTGTTGTTGTGCTTTTTAATTAAGAATAACAATGAATCCATCTTTTGTTTTAGTCTTAAAAAGTGAAAGTATAGATATAAGCAAAACAGACAATTATCTTTTCTTGTAAAGCGTGACACCAAGATCGTGAAAGTGAAAGCACACGAAATAGGAATTCCTGTCACAAAATTTAAATCACAAATAATACTGATGAAAAAGAACGGGTTGGATGTTGAACACTTTCGTTACCATATAACTATAAACTATGATAAAAGTTCATCAGCATGCATTGATTAATCAAATGTTGTATCAAATAAATAAATAAACTGCGACCAACTGAGAAAGTTAGTGGGAAGAATGAGTCTAGAGCCCTGAACTTTTCACTTCACAAGACATTAACTGATGGACTGGAGTCGTGTGGATTATTGTGATGTTTTTATCAGCTGTTCGGACTCTCATTCTGACGGCACCCATTCACTGCAGAGGATCCATTGATGAGCAAGTGATGTAATGCTACATTTCTCCAAATCTGTTCTGATGAACAAAAACTCATCTAAATTTTAGATAGCCTGGGGGTCAGGAAATTGTAAACAATCTTTATTTTTAAGTGAACTATTTCTTTAATTTGATTTTAATATAATATGTGAACTTTTGGTAGCCCTGTAACTAGTGAAAGTTCACACTGGAAGTAGAAGGTCAAACACTTGACATTGTGGGATACAGTGCCTTTATGCAGTTTGGTAAATTTAGGTGAACTGAGCATGTCATCCATACTTCAATATACATACTAAGAACTGCAGAAATAGTAAGAGTTTAGTATGCTGAAGTTATTTTGAGATTTTATATGGTGACAATCATCTTAACTTTTATTCAACCCATAGCTGGCCAAAAATGCCAAGTCGGATCTGCTGCTGAAGGACCTGTATGTGGAAAACTCTCAGCTCATGAAGGCTCTTCAGGTGACGGAGCAGAGGCAGAAGAGTGCAGAGAAGAAATCTTTTCTTTTGGAGGAGAAAGTGATCGCCCTTAATAAACTGTTACGTAAAATTGCCCCAGCATCCCTCACAGCTTAGACTTGTTTCACTCCATTATGAGCTGATGAACAATCTGTTGTACTGGACTGTGAAGTCCCACCCGCTAGTGCACTTTGGTCTTTTGGTGCGAAACGTGTTTTTGTAAAAGCAATCCTAGTGTTAAAATGAAAGCACAGATAATGCAAAGTCTTAAAGTTACTGTAACAGCATATTGTATTAAATCGCACTGTTTTCAAGAGTATAAAGAGAAAGAAGGGTTAAGTTAATTCAATGGTCTATTCAGAGGCAAACGAATACCAATGAACAAGACTTTTGTAGTATGAGATTTGATCATTTGTTAAGGAGAGCATTACACATTCTTTCAATTGTTCACTGTGATGTAGGGTACAAACCGCAAGTGTTCTTATAAATCTGTTGACTAAAATATTTGCTAGTAAAAAAAAAAATTTTTTTTTTACTGCAGTTTTAATGCCCATTGTGGTGCAATAACCAAAAGAACAGTATTCACACAATGTACAGTTTTGATACAAATACTATCTTGTAATTGCACAATTGTCAATCATGATGCACAAATGTCCACTTTGATAAATTATGATGTACACCTCGTTTAAAAGAGCTGGCTAACTGTTGGGAGATGAAAGTGTGACACCACTGTTGTAAATGCATCATGTACCACTGTAAAGAATGTGTCCAAGTAAAGTTTTACCTGTGTACATATGTAGCTTTCTAATTGGATAATTAATTTAAAGTTGTAATATCTAAATGAACGTGAAGGAAAGTATCCACAATATAGCTGCTTGTTGTTAGGAGATGACGTGCTCTAATACACCCTGCCGAATAAGCTGCTCACATTTCCATCTGGGTAAAAAGTGCTGTGAAGAGAGAAACGTGTTAAGATATATATATATATATATATATATATATATATAAAACAAGAGCAGTTCTTGCTAAAAGTCAGATTTAAACATGCTCTTAAGAATATAGTTACCTGGCTATTTTTCTTCAACAGAATGACAGTGCCATCATCTATTTCAAATTCTCCATGGTCTTTAAGACAGCGCACCTGAATGGGAAGGAAATGATCAGTGCTGATAATGTTACGTGTATATATATATATATATATATATACACACACACATATACACGCACATTTGTTTTTACATATTTGAAGCATTCTATTACTGAAATTCTTTTACAAGGTATTACAACAAATATTACTATGATGTACTCGACAACTAAACTATATAAAAACTTTTTACTGTAATGTGGGATGATTTATTTTTACACTACAGTAAAGAGAGATGTTTATTTAATATTATAGCAATGAAAATGTATTGCCATTAATGTAATGTCAAAATGCAACAATTCTTCAAGTTCTAAAAATTGGCTTTATTTTCTACATTTTTTAAAAGAATTGTGTTGTAAAATAAGAGCCAGAGTTTGTGACATTCAGCCAAATGTATTTTATGATTCTAACTGACCGACACTGAAATGCACTGACCCATTTCTTTCACATTTCTATTATTTCTGTGACCACTCATATACGGTTATATTATAGTTAAAACCATTATAAAAACATTTGTTACTTGAAATAAAATAAACATCAATTTAAATTAAAACCTTAAACTTTTTTTTCAGCTAGTTTCCACATTTCTTGAATGTACAACTAAAACAAATTTTAAGACATTTAAAGTAATATTAATAAAATAAAACACAAAAATGACAAAAAAAATTAAAATGGAAAACATATAAAAAAAGTACTTTAAAAAAATTATTACAAACTATATTAGTATCCCATTTCTATTAAAATTGCACTCACCTCGATGTATAGACTCTTAGGGGGCTTCATATCCTGTGTTATGTCCAAACCTTCCTCTCCCCCTATTGACCTCATATAGGTTGCCAAAGATTTCTTTTTGTACTGATTGAACCACTCCATCTGATTTATAAGCAATTAAATTACACGTCAGTCACAGACCAGAAAGATACATGTGACATACACTACATTAACATTACACAGGAGAAAAGCAGGCCCACCTCTTCAGCACACATATGAAACCGAATGGTTGTGGGCAGTACACTGCCATACTCCCATCTGAGAGCACGGATTCGCAGGAGGCGATCATAACTGTGGAAAGAAAGAGAGATGGGTTTGATCACACCTGTCATGAGTGCACTTGATGATGGATAACAGAAGAACCCAGTGAATCACACACAGGTAAGCAGCGATACAGCGCTGGTTTCTCAGCAGGCAGCTGTGCCGGAACTTGATGCTTGGTATCAGCTCACTCTTTCCTTCTGTCTTTGCATCATTCCTACAAATACAAAAAATAACAGTTTTATAATGGCTTTATAAACTAAATCACAGCATGCTATTATAGTGTTTATTACCAGTAATTTGTATTGATTAATACTAATGTTTATTAATTGATTTATTTGACTTTTTTAGGTTAAGTTTTAGTAACTTCGTTAAGTAATTTTTTAGTATATTTTACTTAATTTTTATTTCCACAATTTTCTTTAAAATGTAAATTTTATTCAGTTGCAGTAATTTTAGTACTTCATTTTATTTCATTTAGCAAAGACAACATTGTTTAATTTTCACTTAAGTCTATATCTAATATTTATTGTATCCCAGCTTTATTTCAGTTAAAGAAAACAATTTCTAATGGTTTTAGTTATCAATAACAATATTGCACAGATTCTGCCATGCTAAAGTAATCAGACAAACAAAGCATTAGTCTCAGTAGTGAGGGGAGCACACACTTACACATCACTCTGATTCTGTTCGTAAAGAGCCTTCATTTCCTCCAGGACTTGGCGAATACCGTCTTCCTGCGGAAAAACCAAGACAAGGTATGACTTGACTTTGTTATTGACAATTATTAATAACTGCTGAAACTATAGCAACTATTAAACACCGCACTGTAAGTTACTTACATTAAAGGCAGGCAGCTGACCGTCGCCCATCCGATGAAGTTCTTTAATAAGCTCGACTGCCTTCTCGCAGAACATTGTAAATTTGTTTGTAGCTGAAAGATGTCGATATTTTTTGGGATAAAGTCCTAGCTAGCTAAATTTCCATTGTACTCGCGCAGACAGTTTTCGCGGTAATTTTTTGTTGTTGTGATCACGTGAGCGTTAAAGAAGTTACTACGGAGAGTCAAAAAGGACATTTTGACGGGAAGTCCGACTCATTTCCGGGAATCGGTTCGTATGAACAGTTCACTTTTCAAAGAACCGGTTCAGTGATTATTTTTATTTTCAACGCGTAGCATCTCACATAAAACGATTCACATAATTACTTGACCAGTGTCGTTAATGAGAACACGACAGCTAAATATGCATCATTGTGTTTATAAATATGCACAGCAGAAATAGCCTATGTTTTAAAGAACCGGACCCTGAAAGCAAGAAAGCACAGCCATTCTGATAACTGCTTGTGACCTAATCCCAGTCAATACACACAAAAAAATATTGGTTTATGTTAAATATTTTAAGGTACTTAGTGCTGTAGCGCATTGTATTTTGGAGGGCTGTCTGATATTTTGTACAGATACTTGTCATTATTTAGTAACAACTAAATGTGAGTAATCAAATACATCTGCCATCTGGTGGTTAAAAAGCTGAAGACTTCAGCACGTTGGCAGTATCATGGCAGTCATCATGTGTGCCATCCAGCACTATACACTCCAGTCCACTAGGTGGCAAAGTTCACCCAGCTGGATGTCCATTAAATGTTTCATTAAATCTTATTTTGTGTTCTACAGGTTTGAAATGACATGAGGGTGAGTAGAGGATGACTGAATATTTATTTTCAAATAAACCCGCCTCACACATAAAACAAAATGAACTGTGGTTGGCCTCTTTCTGTCTAAGCTGGCAGTTATTGACCGAATAAGCCACAAAGTGTTCCCAACCTATTGGCACAAGTCAAACATCTGGCTCTGGCAGACTACTTTTAGCAATGACAACAAAAACACAGACAAAGCAATGTTGGCGTTTGGGGAAGGTCTTTGAATGTCACTGAATGCCCCAGACTCTATTGAAAAGCTGCTTTCCATTCAGCCTGACAGAGCCTGAATGGATCTTCTAGACTAAATGAGTAAAATTAAAACCAATTACAATGGGTTTATTATGCACCCATCTCTAATATGTCTACTTTATCTCTCATGTATGAAAGCCTATTTTGGCCACATTAAAAAATACAGTTGTAAATAATAATTATGACATAAAAAGTCAATACTGTGAGATGCTAAGTAATAATTATGAAATAAGAAGTTGAAATTGTGACAAAAAGTAATATTAATGAGACAAAAAGTCCAAATTATGACAAAAATAAGTTATGAGAAAAAGCTGAAATTATGACAGTCAAATTATCAAATAAAATTTCACTATTTTGACAAAAATGACTAGTACCACTATCATAATTGTAAGGCAGGAAGTTGAAATGGTGACATAAAAACAATTACCACATAAAGTCATTACGAAAAAGTCAACATTATGAGTTACTAAGTCATAATTGAAATTAAAAGTCAAAATTATTCAAAAACATAATTATGAGATAAACTGTCAACATTACGGCATAAAACCAGTTCTGCCATAAAAGACGGAATTATGACAAATAGTAAATTGAGATAAAAGACAAAAATGATCATAATTTTGAGATAAAATGTCAAAATTATAGCGTAAAACCAATTCTGACATAAAAGATTAAATTATTACTAAAAAGTCAAAATTGTGAGATAAATTATGAGATACTAAGTCATAATTGTGATTAAAAATTGAAATTATGACATAAAAGTCATAATTATGGCAAAGTTAACATAATGATACCCAAGTCACAATTATGAGATAAAAATTGAAATTATGACATACTAAGTCATTATGAGATGAACTAGAAAGTGACATAAAAATCACAATTTTGAGATAAAAATCAATCATGACAAAAAAACTGAAATTTTAACAGTCAAGTACCACTGTCATAATTATGAGGCAAAAAGTTGAAATGATGACATAAAAACAATTACCACATTAAAAAGTCATCAGTATGAGATAAATATTTATGAGATAAAAGGTCAAAATTATAGCATAAAACCAATTATGACATAATGGATTAAATTATGACAAAAGGTCAAAACTGTGAGATATAATGAGATACTAAGTCATAATTGAGATTAAAAAAAAAATGAAATTATGAAATAAAAGTCACAATTATGAGATAAAAAATTTAAATGAAGACATACTAAGTCATTATGAGATGAAGTTGAAAGTGTGATATAAAAAGTCATAATTATAAGATAAAATGTTGAAATGTGACTTTGTATGTCATAATTATGAATTTTATTATTTTTGAAAGCATGATTTTTTTTTCTTATGTGACTGTACACCATCTGTTCAAAGGGGAGGGTGGTAATTTACCATGCTTTACAGTGTGGGAACAGCACAGTTTATAGGTGTGAGCTAGATAAAGCAATCACACACAAAGGCATTTATGAGGAGTGCAAAATGGGAGAGATACCATTCCCTGTGGACGTGTAGTCAGTGAAGTCATGCTCTGTATCTACTCCACAGTTTGATTGGGACGCCTCCCAAACCCGGGATAACAGTATAATTAACAGGGACAGCTGCAGATACGGTCCCTCTGTCAGCGGCCACAGCAGAAACCGTCCACTGGGCCTGGGCCCAAATCAACTTCGAAAACCATAGAAACCGTTCACAGCCATATCAGTGTCTTGTGCTACAACAGGTGGTCCCTGAAGTCCCCAATTCAACCTCCCCCCTTTGTCTCAAGTTTTCACATTAGACCTGCGGACACTCGCGTTTATTAGCGAACAACTCACAAACATCTTCTGCTTGGTTTGTATTTTTCGGACCGAGGTAAAATCCCACTTACGGACCCAAACATGTCTCTGTCAGAGCAGCGGTATCACATAAACCTTTGAGGCTTTGGAAGCTGTCGCTATAGTGCTTATAGGCTCTCAGATGGTCGTCTCAGGGACATGGAAAAGGAGCACAGTAAAAATAACAGGGAGAAGGAGATAAACCGAATGAAGGGATGAATGGAAAAGAGGAAGAAGGATCAGAGTATGGGTCAATGGGATTTGTCTTGTTTTCTCACACCATGAGTTAACCAGCATGCGTTTAAAGAGTTTCAGCTATGTAGCTTTGGCTCCTTCAGTCTTTCTCATCGACCGGATCAAACAGAACAGATTCAGCTGTGGCCTCCGATCCTGTCCCGCTGGAATTGCACAAATGTTGCCACTTGAGCCGCAATGTCACTCCCACCCCATCCACTAACCCACTCCAGCTGATTTCAAAAGAAACCTGCTGTCGGTTTGAAATGGTGCTTAACCAGTAGTTCTGCTCCACAACACTCTCTGATGCCCTGCTATCTTTGCTAAAAATGACTCGGCCAGTTGCATGCACATATATGCATGAGAGTGCACGATGCTTAGTTTTTATGGCATAGTGTAATGCATAATGTACCGTGCACGTCATACTAATCAGTGGTCTTTAAAAGTACAGGAGAACTTTCCTAAAGAGCCAAATCTTATGGCATTTAATGTGAATATAAAATGTCACTGTGTTGTTAGGAATGTTATAGATCTCTAATTGTTCTGTTTTAAATCATGTATCATAAATTAGGCAGTAACACTGCAAAATTTCTCAACAGTCTTCTCACTGTCAAAAAATATAATGTTAAGTCCAAGCATGTGTTTTCCTCACAATTTAGGTTGAAAACTGTATGAGCCATTCGTAAAAAAACAAAACAACAACCTTAAAATATAAATTGCACGGCCCAAAACTCATCCATTTTCTATATCTTTGACAAGCAAATAATAATATAATATTTGTGCTTGACTGAACTTATGTGTTCCATGATCTTAAAAACCTGTAGATTTCTGCTTTAAATGCTTGAAATTCATTTTGTAGAGAAATGTCAATTTCCTGTATTAGGGGAGGTTTTGAAAGAAAGAAATTCATTTTTATTTCAGTAAGGATGCATTAAATTGATCAAAAATTACAGTAAAGACAGTAAAGATTTTAACTTGTGACATTACAAGTTATTTCTATTTCAAATAAATGCTGTTCTTCTGAACTTTCTATTAATCAAAGAATCCTGATGAAAATGTATTTTTTTACATTGATAATAATAAGAAATGTTTTTTAAAGCACAAAATCAGCATAGAATGATTTCTGAAGGATCATGTGACACTGAAGACTGGAGTAATGATGCTGAAAATTCAGCTGTATCACATTAATAAATAAAAATTTACAATATATTAAAATAGAAATGAGTTATTTTACATTGTAGTCATATTTCACAATATTACTGTTTTATTGGATCAAATAAATGCAGCCTTGGTGAGCATAAGACACTTATTTCAAAAATATGTAAAAACTAAAAAAATCCTATGGCCCCAAATTTTTGAATGGTAGTGTACATATTTATGTATTTATTTTTTGAAGCATTCATGTAAACCCATTAGAGTTACAATTCTGTTTTTTTAAGTTTCTCACGATGCACTTCATGAAGTTGGTTGAGAGAATGAACAGAGTGAGCAGAGCTAGAATATAGACAAAAAATGCTCAAATATAAGATTTTATTTGTTTAACAGTTGTAAATAATATGTACATATGTACTTTTGTCTTATTTAGAGTTTGATGCTGTTATTATTTTTAAAATTATTTATATTATTTACTAGATGCTTTTATTATTATTATTATAAAAATGTAAAAATAGATTCAGAATGGGTGAAAAGAACAGAACAGAACAGAATAGAATATTGCTTAATTGAATCCAGTATAAGCTGCGTGAGAAGCCACTGAGCGTTAGCTGTGACCTTGTGTGATGTGCTGTTTACTGTCTGTGTGAATTTCCACTCTGACGACAGATGTTTTGATGTGAATGGAGTCTGTTGTGGAAGCCTATTAACTCTACATAAATGCCTCACAAGACTATATTATTATCCAAAGACTGCCAAAACATTAGGAGATATGTTTTAATCATTCAACATGCAGCCATACATTTTTGGGTAATTGTGAGGATGTCTTGTTTCAGCTTGTTTTATATATTGAGATCATGTGAGTTTTAAGCGCTCTCATGTTATTGGCTGTCTGAGTGTAGAGTTTCCACCCACTGTTTTCCAGTCCACACATACTGTATGTAGTTCACATCTTCAGCTGTCAACATGAGCTGGATGTCAGACGAGTGCATTTAAATTAAAGGATTTGAAAACACTTCACCCTGTCCACCCTGTCCAACACCAGCCATTAATAAGTCCTTACACGAGTCAACAGGCCAGTTCTCATCGCCTTTGTCAATATAGCCATGGATTAGAAATCGGGTCCATCTGGTTGGCTTGTAATTGAATGCATGGATAAGGTGTTTTGTCTATTGGCGTTTCCTAAAAATTAGAATTCATAGGAATCATAAAATGTTTGTTAGAAAAAGAGAAACTATGACTCTCCTACTCCAACAACCAGCAGCCACATTTGATACACATTCTTCAAACTAAAGCTTAAATACTCTCAAAATATTACCTAAACAAGCACTTGTCCTGTGTAAAAGCAGTGCATTTTAGCATGTTTATAAGAACACTTATTATGGAAAGAATATACTTAAGTGCATGTTATTTAAATAAAATTAAAAGCAATGAGTTGAATTTTATCATTTCATAATTACTTGTCTTTGAAATATGGTTAAAGTGTGCTGAATGTATAGTTTCAAGAGATGTAATGTTTCTTGAAACAATGCATTCAGACATTTATCTGCTTTAAAATATACCTTAATATCATTGAAATGTGTATGTATTGAAATATATTTGTAACTGGGTCAAAGACAAAAAGGGGTTTTCAAGCATCAAAAAAATAAAAGTTTAATACAGCGTTACATTTGAATGACGAAGGATTGTTATTTCACATATTTTGACATTTTATTTTCACAGGTTATTTTAAAAATTAAAGTAGACAGTTTAGTTGCATTTAATATGCTTTTTATGTATATAAAATCACTTTTGTAAATGCAAATTGATGTGAACACCAAAATGGGACATCTCGTCTTTGACCAAATTACACATTTGTAATGATGAAGTAGCAATTTATTACATTTTTTACTGTTTTTTTTAATCAAATAAATGCAGCCTTGGTGAGCATAAGAGGCTTATTTTCTAAACATTTATAGAAACCATCATTTGGTAGTATATGGATGTACTGCATAGTAAAAAAGACCCTACTGCATTGTTTGTTTTATTTTCCTTTGTTTTTGAGTATTACTTCCAAAATATTGATCAATGGAAAAACTGCAAAATAATTGTAAGTACATGGTTAGAAGTAGTCAGCAGTATAAAACTCTGGGTCTCAACATGCTTTACTCTGTATGACAGACTGGAGGAATGAAAATCTCCATACTGTATATTGAGCTTCATAAGTTCTGTTTGCTGACCATTAAACTTCATTACCAATAGATGGCAGCAGATTGCATTATGCACACATGCTCTCTTTCTATCTCTGCACTTCTTGGGTATTTTTTTTTTAAATAACTAATTAAATAAATAAACAAAGCAACAGAAATAAAACAGATGCTTGTGACTCATAAACATATTATGGTTTATTACACAGTTTATAGAAAGTTGTAATTCTTACACATGGGACACATTCTTTTTAGACGCCAAAAGGCTTAAATCATGTGGATGTAAATGGATGGCTTAATTATGTCTTTGTTATTGTAAGAATGTTATAATGAAGGTGTACATGCAAATAAAGCTAATTATTAGCAAACTAGCAATATTAAACAAAAGTAAAACAATTGAGGCGTAGGCTGTAATTTCTGCTAGATGAGATGCCTAAATGGCTTTCTAGTAATTGGTTCTCAAGCCCAAGATAATCCTATTTGAAAATACCCTCAAGGTATTTTTGTCTTTGTGAGATGCCTGTGCAAGTACTGATTTATGAAAGGTGTCTGGTGCATTGTGGGCCTAATGGGTGAGGCCAACAGCTACAGGACTGCGGTGGTTTACCGGATGTAGCACAATAGGTTTTGATGCTGGTATATTTTAATGGTTAGGGAGACATGTCAATATGCCAGCGTTTAGGCTGTCACCTATCATTGTGTTGTTCTATGCAACTCATAATATTGCTTGAGAACAAAAAATGGATAATTAAAGAAAAAAAAATGACGTGCAAGATGAGCAGGCCCTTGTGAAAAAGAAATACACTTTAGCATACTTTTAAAAAGAGTACTTATTTTGGAAATAAAACAACTATACTTGCACGTGAACTGAATGTAATGTTTTCAGACACTTAAATGTGTGTTATTTATAATTAATTGTAAATGTATTATAGATGAAATTTATATTAAATGCAATTAGCTGATCTTTAGAGTGCTTTTAGACACACTTAAGTGGTACATCTTTATATGTAATTTCAGTCACACTTTATTTTAAAGTCCAATTCTCACTATTAACAAACCATTAACTAAAACTTTTGCCTCTCCTAATTTGTTGCTTATTAATAAGGTAGTTTTTAAGGTATTTTAGGGATGTTGAATATAGTCATGCCGAATATGTGCTTTATAAGTACTAATAAACAGCCAATATATTAATAATAGGCATGCTAATAAGCAACTAGTTAATAGTGAGAATTGGTCCCTAAACTAAAGTGTAACATAATTTCAAAATTCTGTTGTCTTTAAAATATAGTTATAGTGTACTGCTGAATGTACTGACAAGCATTTGTGGTAAAGTAAAATATACTTAAATGTTTTCCAGTTAAATATATGTATAATTGCACATTTGTAAAGTAGCAATTTAGTACATTTGAGATGTATTAACGTTAAATGTAATATCAAAAAACACCGTACTGTAAAGTACTGTAAATGTGCTTTAGTCAACACTTCAAATTAAGTGTACTTATTCAAAGCACGACAAAAGATTATTAAAACAGTAATTTCAAATTTATTAAAAAACTTTTAATTTGACAATTATTACAAAGCCTATTTTTCAAGTATACTTAAACCAAAACATTTAAATTCTGTCATCATTTGCTCTCCCTCAAGTTATTCCAAATCTGTATGAATTTCTTTCAGCTGTTGAACACAAAATAATATATTTTGAAGAATGTTAGTAACCAAGCAGCCATTGACCTCCATAGGATGTAATGTGTTAAGAATCAGTCAAGATAGTATACATGAAAGAACTTAAGTAGTCTTTCATTTCATTAATATCATATTACCTGCAAACACAGTTAAAAAAAAACTTTCTTTTGTAGTACACTACAAGTGCACATTCAATACAATTAAGCACCCTTCTTTTTCATTCTAAAGCTAGCTGTCAGTTTCTTCAGGATTTACCTGTGGAATTTTAATCCTGCTAATGTATTACAGTCGGGGGTTTGGACTGCAGCACAGACACGCTCTCCAGGGCAGAAAGGTTTCTTATCTAGAGGAGGAGTGATTGGAAGAGTAATTCAGACGGTAATCATGCTTGTGTAATCCACACAAGATGAAATGTTGAACCAGGACACCCTTTAGTTCTTTTGTTGCATGCTTAAGTTTTGCAAAATGGTTAGGTGTTTTTTTGCTGCCGTCATGGAAACATCAGTAATGATCCCTATTGAGATGGGACAGGACACAGGAGGGAGAGTGAAACTGCTGGTAATTGTCAGGGAACAGCTCTGAGCTCGTATCCTCCCTGGGTGTGAGACGCTGTGTGGTCTGTGAATTTACACCTGCCTCAGGCATCGGTGCATGGGGCCGCTCAAACCATTTCTATTGTATCCATTTTCTAAGCTCAGGCTGATAGGCCACAAAGAGCAATTCCGACTAATTATGTAATGGCAGATTAGTACCTGCTAACACCGTCGTTTTATAGGATAAAATGTTTTGGAAGTGCTGTGGACAAAAAGAATTTGGGCTGTAAGCAAACTAAGGCTCCAAGTGTCATCTATACAGTCTGCTGTACGGATTGAGCATCAGCATCCATTTACTATACATTATCCAGAAGTAATTGTGTCAGTTGTGTATTTGAGAGAATAATGTAAGCAGGGTTAAAGTGAATTCTGTCATCATTTACTCACCCTCGTGGCATTTCAAAGCAGTATGACTTCTGTGGAACACAAGTTTTGATTGAACTTAAGAAGATAATATACTTTGAAAGAATACGCTTTAGTGCAAACTGAATGTAAATGTTTTCAGGATGTTTATCTGCATGTCAATTGCAATTAACTGAACATATTAGAGCTTAAGTTTATATGAAATACAATTACTTGAACTTAAGAGTGCTTTTCTATCCACTTAAGTAAGATTTAATACATCTTTATATTTATATTTTCACAATTACTGCTATTGTCTTTGAAATATGGTTAAAATGTATTTCAGAATGTACTGACAATCATTTATGGTACATTTCTGATGAAAGTTGTATATCATGTTTTTAAATACATCTTTAATGACAAAGTTAAAAATTAGTTGCCTACATTTAAAATATATTTACGTTAAATGGACCTTAAATGCCCCAAAAATAATTATATATATATATATATACAGGTGCTGGTCATATAATTAGAATATCATCAAAAAGTTGATTTATTTCACTAATTCCATTCAAAAAGTGAAACTTGTATAATGTATACATTCATTCCACACAGAATGATATATTTCAAGTGTTTATTTCTTTTAATTTTGATGATTATAATGACAACTAATGAAAACCCCAAATTCAGTATCTCAGAAAATTAGAATATTACTTAAGACCAATACAAAGAAAGGATTTTTAGAAATCTTGGCCAACTGAAAAGTATGAACATGAAAAGTATGAGCATTACAGCACTCAATACTTAGTTGGGGCTCCTTTTGCCTGAATTACTGCAGCAATGCGGCGTGGCATGGAGTCGATAGTCTGTGCACTGCTCAGGTGTTATGAGAGCCCATGTTGCTCTGATAGTGGCCTTCAGCTCTTTGCATTGTTGGGTCTGGCTTGCATCTTCTCTTCACAATACCCATAATTTTCTATGGGGTTAAGGACAGGCGAGTTTGCTGGCCAGTTAAGAACAGGGATACCATGGTCCTTAAACCAGGTACTGGTAGCTTTGGCACTGTGTGCAGGTGCCAAGTCCTGTGGAAAAGAAATCTGATTCCATAAAGTTGGTCAGCAGCAGGAACATGAAGTGCTCTAAAACTCCTGGTATACGGCTGTGTTGACCTTGGACCTCAGAAAACACATGGACCAACACCAGCAGATGACATGGCACCCCAAAACATCACTGACTGTGGAAACTTTACACTGGACTCAAGCAACTGGATTCTTGCCTCTCCTATCTTCCTCCAGACTCTGGGACCCTGATCTCCAAAGGAAATGCAAAATTTACTTTCATCAGAGAACATAACTTTGGACCATCAGCAGCAGTCCATCGAGACGCTTCTGACGCTGTCTGTTGTTCAAGAGTGGCTTGACACAAGGAATGCGACACTGAAACCCATGTCTTGCATACGTCTGTGCGTAGTGGTTTTGAAGCATGACTCCAGTGCAGTCCACTCTTTGTGAATTCCCCCACATTTGTGATGGGTTTTGTTTCACAATCCTCTCCAGGGTGCGGTTATCCCTATTGCTTGTACACTTTTTTCTACCACATCTTTTCCTTCCCTTCGCCTCTCTATTATGTGCTTGGACACAGAGCTCTGTGAACAGCCAGCCTTTTTGCAATGACCTTTTGTGTCTTGCCCTCCTTGTGCAAGGTGTCAATGGTCGTCTTTTGGACAACTTCAAGTCAGCAGTCTTCCCATGATTGTGTAGCCTACAGAACTAGACTGAGAGACCATTTAAAGGCCTTTGCAGGTGTTTTGAGTTAATTAGCTGATTAGAGTGTGGCACCAGGTGTCTTCATTTGAACCTTTTCAAATATTCTATTTTCTGAGATACTGAATTTGGGGTTTTCATTAGTTGTCACTTATAATCATCAAAATAAAAGAAATAAACACTTGAAATATATCAGTCTGTGTGGAATGAATGTATACATTATACAAGTTTCACTTTTTGAATGGAATTAGTGAAATAAATCAACTTTTTGATGATATTCTAATTATATGACCAGCACCTGTATATATATATATATAAAATATAACACCAAGTATCAAGTACTTCACATGTGATTTATGTTAGTCAACATCAAAATAAGTGTACTTCTTTAAAAAAAACTTCAACAGATATTTAAACATAATGATTTAAAATGGATTTTTTTGGGATTTGGCATTATTACAAAATGCACTTTTTAAAAGTGCACTTAATTGTATGTTAAGAAACACAAATTGAAATGTCTGTCTTTAAGTACACTTAAGTAGCCTTTTATTTCATTAATATGAAACTGTACTATCTGCAAGTACAGTTTTTCAAAGTGCTCTTAAGATTTGAAGTACATTATTCAGTACAGTTAAGCACTTATTTTTACCTTTTAGTGTAAATACATAATCATTGCTGTTCTAAATGAAAATACTTAAATATAGTATAGTTTCATTTTACTTCACAAAAGAAATGTGATTAGCGTATACCAGATAATTTTAGAAAGATCCTGTTGAGTAGAACTAGAGTGTTTTTCTCATTTTCAAAGTCAATTTTTATTGATGAACTTTCACAATAACAGGCAGATTTCAAACGTTCATTAAATACACTTATCATTTGCCAAGTCGTGCAAACGGGTCATGAAACAAGTATTATTGAGACAAGAGAAGCTCCATCTGTCTTTGATCAATTTGTCTTGTTAATAAGTCTGGAGAGGGAGCCAGGCAGACTTTAATTTCTTTAATCCTCATTTGGAACATAGTATAAAAAGACATGACATTTCTTCAGTCTATCTGTCTGTCTGTTTTTATTTTCAATACTAATTATTATGACAAAGGCAACCTGTTCAGGCTTCAATTACGTTTATCCAATTTCAGTTTTAATTTCGTCTTAGTGCCCCATGACATGAATTCACTGTACCATGTACTGAAAAAATGATCAAAACCTAATTAAACCACCGACCTCCAACAATATATGCAATTATCCAATTGAGGAGCTGTTCTTTATATAAAATTCCATACTTTTCTGACTGTCTTACGTAAGTGTTAATAATAAGCTTTCATTATTTCAAAAGTAGTCAGTGTTACAAGTTTTATAATATTCTGTTCCTAGCTCTTCAATGGTGGTTCATACTCAGATTATGTTTTATTTATATTTTTTTATGTTTTATTGGATGTAAATTAGCAACACTTATGCTTGTAAATCTAAAAAAAGAAATTAAACCTCAAATGAAGCATCAAACTGTATGATACGAAACAGTTTCATGTTGTGATTAAATCTGTCAATAAGTCTTAAGAGACTAGTACAGATTATCACAATGCCTTTGAGTATCCAAATGTTTCTTTCTTTATCTCTGAAAGCTTTACATTCACTTCAAGGTAATTGAGGCGTCCCGGCTCTTTTGCATGGTGTCGCGCTTGAATAAAGGCCACATGCTTCAACACTCTTTGAGTCATTGTTTGTGTGCAGTGCTTGATTTAAAATGGTTTTTCCTGCTGGTGCTAAATAAATGTCTTGCATGATTTCCATTAGGCCACATATACGTAGACCTACTTTATTCACACTGGTTTAAAATGGCAAAACCAAATAAATAAAAGCAGTTAAGATAAAACTACCTACGTTTGAAAGTGGATTCTCAGGACATAGGATTTTTGCAGGTCATGTATATTGTAAATATTTTCTTTTCAGTTCATATGTGTTTTGAGAGGTAAACATAAGGGAGCCGTGGATGTTTACCCTGCAGTGAGATATTGATTTGTAGTGCTCAGTGGATCATGAGCACAAATGCACAGACTCCACTGCTTTTACTTTGTGTGACAATTCATTTTTAAAGGAACTCCTGTTTCAGATGCTGATCCGTCATGCCAGAAAGCTGTAATTATATGTCGTTGTCACACTATTGTTTAATTTCATTGCATTGTATGTATGTCCTTTTACACTAAACATCATATTTGCATCTATCCAAACTGGTTTTACTTGCACAGTATATTGTACATGAAAAAAAAATGCATCTGGCAGTAGACAAGAATAACTATCTGTCAAAAAAAAGTTTTTGTCCTGTATGTCATATGCTGCATGTGTATTTTTGCAAGTGAATATTAGGTGAATGTATGTATGTAATCCTATAAAAGAACATGTGTTTTAATGTAAAGCATTTTTTTAGATATGCAATTGATTCGTTTTGTTATGATAGAAATGTACTTTCATTTTGTGTAATGTCTCATTTTTTCCCAGGTTTCATATGCTGCATGTGAAGGAAAATATATTTGTTGTTGTTATTAGTAGTAGTAGTAGTATGTTTTTTTATATATATAATTATTTGTTTATATATAAAATATATGTAATAATTATAATAATAATAATGTTGTCCCCCATGTGTGTGTGTGTGTGTGTGTGTGTGTGTGTGTTTTAACATATATACACACAAATTAATACTTTCCTTTAGGAAAGAGAATACATTTATTTATTTGTTATATATTTTCACTATGAATAGTGTTAATATAATATTGTATGAACAAGATAATATATATGGAATGAGTGTTTTAATAAATAACACATTTTAATTTTTGTAGATAATTTTATTAGTTTTGGGTAATGTCTAATTTTTTCCCAAAATAAATGTTTTTGTTCTGAATTTCATGTGTATTTTATGCAATACAAGTGAATATGATTTTCGATAAAGGATAATGTTTATGTATGTGTGTGTATTTATTAATATTATATTATTATTTTACAGTTTTATTTTTTTGCAGTTGATTAGTTTTGTCATGATAGTAATATCTAATTTTCTGTAATGCAATGCCAAATAACACTGCGATTTATTTTTTTAAATCCTAGGATGGGTAAGTTCTTGTTTGTTTGTTGTCTTGGGTGAGGTGCAATGGGAGATATAAGGTGGCGATAGCTGTAAACCTGAGCAAGCTCCTCCGGAGGGATGCCTCTCACACACTTACGTAATCTTGGCAGCATTCCCTCAGAAGTACGAGGCACTGCACCAAGAATCCCCCCCCCGTTACAGGATAGTGAGTGGCACTTGATGGTAGCCCCTCCAAGACTGTAGGTCAAACAGATCAGTGACAGGCCAGCGAGAACATCTATATCTCTCTGCCTCCTGCGCTGTCACTTCTGTTGTTTAACGTTGCCATGGATCTGAGGTTGCGTTGCTATGTCACAAGGACATTGTGTTTTCGACCACACCAGTGTCGTGAGTGCTATTCGCTTTCAAAGCATGGGTTATTCATAAAAAAACAAATAATCATTTATTTTAAGTTTAATGAGACAAAGCAGGCTACACCAGAAAAAGCTTGTTTTATAACAACTGCACTCTTACATACATTATATTACAGTCATAGACTCCCTTTTTTTAGAACACCACACAAATCTATTTACTCAATGGCTTTTTAGTTAATTCTTTAAAAAAAGTCCTAATTTTCAGAGCTTTTCTTCTTCCGTATTTATTTTTTCTATTCATCTGAAATTACTCACTGCTAGGTTTCGTCTCGTCATCTTACAACAACCTTTGACCCTTGACCTCTGACCTTAAGTGAATGGAATTCACAACAAAGATTAAAATTCCTCAAGGAGGTACATCCGCTCGTGAGGAACATGCTCCTCTCATCATTAAAATACTACATGTCCGAAATATTATAATTTTTTATCACATACAATACAGAGTCCATTATGTACATCCTCTCGTCTGTACTGATGATGAAAACAGGTATTCGTTTGGCTTTGCAACTTCTTCCCGTGAGCGCAGTGGAAGTGTTTAGGTCCTCTTTTGTACTTCTCTCTAATCATGCAGTGGACAAAAGCTTTTAAACAGTTGGTCGGTTCAGCGACAAAGTCTCGACATGTTATCGCATGAGTCCTGGTCCATTGTGAGGCTCCTTTCCTCGTGAAGCTTATTCCTATTCTGTCCTTTCAGAAACCATAACAAGTTCATGATGCCTCGGAGTCAAATGTGGGGTTGGCTAGACAAGAGCTTGAAATTCGGGTTGGGTTTTTCGGAGTGCTAGACGTTAGGACTTCATACTGGCCGGTCCACAGCATACTGGCAGGGGCTTAGGTTGGACACAGGGTTCTGCATGGCCGGGTAAGCGAAGTTGGCGTGCTGTTTGGCCTTGAGCCGGAGGCTGGCCAGACTGGAGTTACAGGTGTCTCTGTACATGTACGGACTAGCCGTGGTGGCATAAGGGCAGGTCGCTGCCGACACCGCTGCAGAATTGAGGGTGGGGCTGTTCAGGTTGTTCAGGTTTCCCAGGTTATTGAGGCCTGAGCCCGGCACCCCTGCCACCGCCGAGGACACCATGGAGGAGGCCATGTTCATGGAAGGGATGGAGCTAGGCGGGGAGAACATTGGCTGGGACGACAGCGGGCTTACATTCATGGAGTTAAAGAAAGGAAAGCTTTTGGCTGACAGCGGGCTGCTGGCCAGGCTCTTGGTGGCCCAGTTGTTGTAGGAATAGCCCGAGTACATGTCCTCGTACGGCTGCATGAGTCCGTTGAACTGGGCGCCGAAGCCGTTCTTGCACAGCTCGGCTTGCTGGTTCCTTTCTCGCTTTCTCCATTTGGCGCGGCGGTTTTTAAACCACACCTATTTGAAAGACAATGAGGAAAGAGTTAAAAACAGGGCTTACGACGGATGCACATTTACCACAGTCAATGTAATTCGTGCAAAACAATACATTTGAAGGCCAAATTCATAGCATGCTCCTAATATCAAATATAAAAGACAGAACTTTAATATTCCGATTTGAACAAGAAAAGTTCCGCCAGGCAGAATTTAAGTGCTTCATTTATTAAACTAATTTATTCACTTATTATGAGTTTCCCCAGTGAGAAATGTCATTAAAGAGCTTCCCTCACATTTAGTCAATTTTATATCCTATTTTTAGGGGATATTGGGTGGATTAAAGTTTTAATGTGAAAATTTAAATGAATATATTTAATTTAGCTCTCTGAGAAATTATAAAGCTGTTTTCTTGTCGATCTTTTCCCTTCGAACGTGTTCACAGACTGTAATTAGTAAGAAACACAAGCTGGGGAGGAAAATAAGAAATTAAGAACTGCTTTTAATTATTAGGTTTTAGCAGTGTAAATACCGTCCTTTATATACAGTGTGTAAATGGTTTGCTTTAAAAGTAACATCCATTATATGACAGCAGCACAAAAAATGCCTTCTAAAGGACTATGATAAAGACAAACAATCATGGATATTTTGACTCAAAGTTACTGTCTTCACATATTTAAAAAAAATCTCAGATAATGATTGAATATTGCCGCACTTGTGCTTGTAATTATACTTGTGATACAGCCTGTTTTCTGGGAATATTTAATGACATCTTTTATCCAGTGTACTGTAAAAGATACTAGTTTATATTGGGAGAGAGGGAATACCCTCCTCTGTGAATGTTCCACTGACACTTCGGCAATGGTGTTTAAAGCCTTCCAAAATAACTGAATGTCAAATATAGTTCAGTGGTTGGTGTGTTCATTCTCTATATTTTTGGCATACAGGTGTTTCATGATATATTAAATGGCTAGAATTTGTACTTAAAGCTATAAAGTTTCTTTATTGAAATAGATGGTACCTTGAGGAAACATTAAAATCTACATAGCCTTTCAAATACACAAATGATCTTTATAGCAGATAAAAGGTTCATTAGATTATTCTAATAGAAACTTCTTCACAGGTTTTAAAATGGTTTATCTATAGCATTGCTGTGGAACCTTCAACCACCTTCTCCAAAGTTCTGTTGACTTTAAATTACAAAATCGTGAGTGAATGGTTAACAAATGTACATTCGTCCTCTCAATATTGATATAATGAATGTAAAAACCAGCATCAATTGTAGAAGAACCCTTCGCAGTCATGTGTGGTCCATTGGGTTTTAAAGTATCCTGGGTCAAGCTGGCATCAGGTCAGGGCCATGATTTAGGGTTTGTGTGTTTATTAGGAGCACATACTCTATCAATTGCGTAAATCAATATGACAGCAGAAGCATGCGGAATATGTGGCATAAGGTTCCAGCTGGGATTACTGAAATACATGCATGGTTCAGGAGGCCAGTGATAGACATTAGGAAAGGGGTATCTCTACCTCTGTTGTTCTTTCAAAATAACAACCAAGACTGTGTGCTATGTGACCTTTCCTCTGGCCAACATGAATTTGATCTATTAGATGCGCGCCAGCCAAGGAGGTAGCGATTGTATTGTCATCCATCAGAATGGGAGCCCACCTGCTCTATTTGTGTGCTTCACCCATCAAACTTCTGCTTTTTGTTGGAACAGAAGGTCACAAAACTTTTCTAGGCTTTTCTAAGCAAACTATTGTTCGCATTACATCACAAATCTCATTTTAGCAGTATTCTGGAAACAGAAAAAAAAAAAATACCACAGCCAATACCAAAGCCAATGTCTTGTGTTTAAGTGTTCCTGAAAATCCTGGAATAGCCCGGGCCTATAATTTATGTCCCGTGGTTCAAAAGGACGCCCTTTCATTACACACAGTATCCAAATGCACCATAGTGACAGCATAGTGAACATTCTTATCTTTGTCAGTCAGCGTGTCAACTCAGTGTGGTTTTGATTATAACATCTGCACATTTTTCTGAAACGCAATGTGCCGTATATGCAGTGGTTTAGCTTAGCAGGGACACGTACCCGTACTCTTGCTTCTGTGAGGTTGGTCCACACAGAGATCTCCTCTCGCGTGCTCATGTCAGGATAGCGGTTTCTCTGAAAGGTGGCTTCAAGTTCCTGGAGCTGCTGGCTGGTAAAGTGTGTCCTTTGCCGGCGCTGTTTTTTCTTTAAAGAGCCGTCCTCTGGGTTCGACTCATCTGTGTGGTTCTGATGGGACTTCTCTGTGTCTGTATGGGTCACAGGAAAATGCCTTAATTAAACAGATACACTCTTAAACTGGCATCTATAGTTCCTTGAAGAACCTTTAACATTGTACAAAAGGCGCTATAGTGGAAAAAGGTTCTTTAGATTGTAAAATGTTCTTCAAACTAAGAAAAAAATTCAGAACTGTTCAATGAAATAAAAAAAAATATTTAAAAAATCTGGAACCTTTATTTTTAAGTATGTACATATACACGAGTCCCACTATTATCACAAAATACAATAGATTACAAAATAATATAAGCTGTGGATAAAAATATATGTGTTAAATCCAAAAAAGCATTTAGTTTCTGTTTGGCTTGAAAACAGAACAAGATAAACTGCAGTGTTTTTTGTATGTGTGATGAAAATCGTCCCACTGTGGTGTAGAGTTCTGCAAATTGCAAATTCAAGACCCCACAGAAAGGGCTAAATTAGCTGGCCACATAATCCTGGGATCAGCCATTAGTGACAGGGCAGGTTTGGGGCTGTTTGGCAAGAGCTTAACTCTCTAGGAGCAGTTCGAACTAATCAGCAAGCTTTCCAGGACTCCGCAGGGCCTCTAGGAGAACCAACAAGACATCATGCTGCCATCTGTCAGTGGACAGATACCCTTTAACTCTTACAACATCATCTATTAAGAAGAAGATAAAATAAAATATTAAATCTTAAAAGTAACAAGATCAATATATTTTAAGTTAAACTGAAAAAGAGTTTAATTAAATTAATTTATTGTAACTTGACAACATGGATGAAAGAAGAAATTGATGAGAAATCAGGGAAATTGTAGGTTTGTATCTGTTCTTTCAGTGAAAGGCCGTGTATAAATTAACGAGAGGAACACAGAACCTGCAATACCGACACGCTACATTTCTTCAGTCGCTTTGTTGTATTACTGACAACGTTTTGAATTCATTGATTTGTTGTTCAGTTTGTGTTAAATCTGAACATGTCGCGGAAATATTCTGTTCATAAAAATAGATAAGATATATAGATTTATAGGCTAAATGCCGTCAGAAGCTGTTGACTGAAAATACACGTGTTCACTATTCGTTCAGCAAAAACCCCGTTCTATTAAATAAATATACTAAAATTAATATAGCCTATTATTTAGAATTTTTATTTTATCCCTGTATGTTCAGAGTGACTTTACATTCTGGATTGAGGCCATGTTTAAAAATAAAAATAAATTCTTCAAATAATATGCCTAATAATGCCTAATAATAACTTATTAAATGCAGTGTAAAGATGGCTATAATGAAGATTTAACATCTCTTTTACTACAAAGCATGCACTTTTCAGAATTGTGGTAAGGAAAGAGTAAAAGGTCTAAATAAACCCATAACAAAGTAGGCTAAAAATTAAAGGTGAAAATGTATTATTATAATTTAACAGCTTAATATAGGCCCTAATAGTTTTTAACTGAGTGCCGTTCACTATTTTTGTGCTTTACATTATTTATTAGCGCGCAGCCGCTCTTTATGAGATAGATAATCTATGTTTATAAAAATTTAAACCACAAATTCTTCCGGATATATTTAGGTTATCTTCTACTGATGTAAACTGCGATCAAACTTAACACATGTTTTTCAGGAGACCATTTGAATAGGTTCAAAATGAGCCTATATAACAGCACGTAACCCTAAAATCGCTTTGCTCATTATGTTAATACATTTAAACAGTCATCCTCAATGTTGCACCGACCTGCGCGTTGAAACTCTGTCAAACTCTAACGGATTAGTTTATGCAATTTAACACAGCCTGTCTGTAAGCCTATTAACAGTCATTTAAGTCGATAAATAGACGTTTTTCCTAGTTTGTGTAGGGTTACATAATCCTCTGTCATGCAGTGTCTCAGTGAAGTGCATATCTTCTTCAGACCTTTGCTCTTTTCACAGGTGTTTAGGTTTATTCGCATAGGCCTACTGACTGAATCATTTGGATACCAAATTTGAGGCACAGAAATGAATAATTTATGCGCCGTTCCTTCAGCACGTGACTGGCTAGCCGGGATCTTCTCCTTCAAATGGCGACTGTCATCAGTACACAATGCACACAGAAAGACTGTCCAGCATCTGTAAAAGGTAGGCCTAGATTCAAATGACCCAAGATTATTCAAAACTACAACCAAAGATGCGGTGCTGTTATTACTAGCCCAATTCAATCTTGAACGCGAATTAACTGTGGAAGAACACAATGTGCTCCAAATCTAAAATACCCCACTGAGCTCATAACAGCCTTCAGACGGTTCAGTCATGCTTAAGGTCGAATAGCTGATTATGGATTATATCTCAAAACTAGAAGATGAGGGTTTGCGTTACGATGAATATTTACAAAATAGCTAATTATAAAAAAAATAAACCTTTATTTTTAAGAGTAAGCCTAGGCTAAATAGTCTCTAATACGTGAATGCGTTTTTGTGTGTTAATTAAACATGAACATGAACTGACCACTGTTGTCTTGGCCTTTGCATCCCGGATCGTGCTGAGGAGTCCCGGAGTCTGACAGAGACAGTGCCGGGCTACGGGCCTCGCTGTCCGTTAGAAGGTTAAAATCCATCACCTCGACCGCCAGGCTCTGTGAACAGCACAAAGGCATATTTACATTAATGATGATACACAAATAAAGATAAGCTCAGGCTATTGGCTAATACACATGAGACTGCATTGTTTGCTCAGGTTCACTCTGACGCAGCTCATATTCTGACTTGTGATCGCTAAATAAAAGACACAAAATACTTTTATCCATAGATTTTTGGATTTTATATGTTCTTGTTAATCAGAATTCCTTAACTATACATAGCCTATAATATTTCACTATTGATCAATGTCGCTTAGAATCAAAAAAGAGGACGACACAATTACCGTAGGCTACGATAAACAAAAAAGGCTACACTTGCTAATTTGCTAGGATATTTTGCTAATGTTCAAGTCAAAGTTGGTGGCAAAGCCAGAACCCGCACTGATAAGTTCATTACAGTGTTTCCACAACCATGGATTTTATCTCAGATGAGGAAAATTAATTGGAAACTCTGAGAACCCATTTAATAGAATAGAAATGAACAGGTTAAATGGATGGTAACAGATGGTTGTAATGATGAAAAAACAAAAATCACAATCTGACCGTCCGTCTATTAATTATTTTTGTCAATAGACTTTCGATTATTATTATTAATAATAATAATAATAGGCCTAATTATTTATTTTTACTGGTATTTTTTTGTAAGATTTTCCTGCGCAAAAATGGTACAAGCGCGATGAAAACAGACTAATTAAACTTAAAAAACAAACAAACCTAAGACAAATGAAACCTTATTCAATAAACCCACGTCTAGAATAAATCAGAACATCTAGATAGGCAACAATAAACCGAATGCGCAATAAGAATTATTTGCATGTTTCGTCATATCAAATGAGATGTAGTAATGAAGGCCAGCGCATTGCTTTGTGTTGCAAATCTCCAAAATGTCAGGTATAGGGTTCATCCGTTTACGACTGTCTGAAGACGTTCTGGACTTTAGACACCGAGCAACCAACGTTCAGAATTACGTGAACCAAACAGCCTTAAATAACAGCCTGGTAATAGAGCCTAAAATAACAGCTTGTTTATTTATGCTACACCCTAGAGATTTAGAAACATAATCGCTGTTACTGCGTCTTGGAATCTGTGATGTCAGCAAACAGCACCCAAACTCGCGCGCCGAAGAGATTTTACAAAACTGAACGCCAACACTTCAAAAGATCCGACAGCGAATAACAAATAGGAAATCACCATAAATTGCTAAAGGCGTAAAGGTTTGACAGATATTTTATAAAAGAAAATAAATATTATTTTATATTGGCTTTTTTTGTTGTTGTTTACACTTTTGACCTCCAAATATCCTCTTGAGTATTTTTTTATTTTTTTATTATTATTATTATTAAACTTCATCATTACGAACTCTCTCTCTCTCTCTCACACACACACACACACACACACACAACATGCACGCTTAATCCCATTTTCCAACAACTATCATTAACTGAAACGTATCTCATGGAGATACATGGACATTTTCTTATACTCTATCAATTAATCAAAAGAGAAGAGGCTAATCCGTATAGTTCTTTCCCAAAAGTAGCCTATCGTTATCTGAATAGCGCGTAAAAACGCTCATAAATAAAAGAACGGATCGGTCAGCTCCACTTGCTTTCACAGAGAATAAAGGACAATAAATATAGCCTACACACATTCAATTAGAATCTACTCTAAACGAGAGAATAAAAACATTGTTTAAACACTAAAAATGATAATCCACAGTCTGCGCATGTCACATGATAGGCCTGCATTTCCTTGGCAGATCCCTTCATGTGGGCCTTTAATTTGATAAGAACAATAATATACTCGTATTTATTCACAGATTTATTTTTATTTTTTATTATTGTGATTCTGCAGTAAGTGTGAAACTGATTTTTTATTTGTATTTATTTATTTTTAGTGAGAAGTAATGAGCGCCCTTTTTCATCGGCCATTTTTCTTTTAGTAACAGTGTATTGCGCATGGCAGCATTCACGTTTAAGTGATATTTTTGATAATAATACATATGAGTAATACTGTTCAGACAAAATAACATGCAATTTGTTTATTGTTTGCGCTATGCAATGTTTGGCAACATTTCCGCATTATTCCTGCAATAGGCAGTTAAATAATTATGGATATTGGAGAAAGTTTTGACCTTAGTTCAGCACCTTAAGACCTGACAGCTCCCGTAACGACGCGCTTAAACTTCTACTTAAAACCAGCGACACAAAACCATCATTAGTTCAGCTCTTCCCATCATTATTTGAACATACTGTATTCAACAATAGTGTCTCAATACATACTCCAGCCCAGTTATTCAGACCATTCTTTCATAGTGGAATATTATTGAAAAGTTTGTAAAATATTAATTAAAATGTATATTCATTATTCTAAATGGAATTCCATTACGTCATCACTTCTTTCTTTTAAACAGTTTAAGTAGGCAACATGTACAACCAATAAAACCTATAAAACATGGAATCCTCCATC
This sequence comes from Schizothorax lantsangensis, assembly GCA_027422415.1. NCBI lineage: Eukaryota > Metazoa > Chordata > Actinopteri > Cypriniformes > Cyprinidae > Schizothorax > Schizothorax lantsangensis. The sequence continues at coordinate 12,891,262 of CM049852.1, read as the reverse complement.
CATTAAGAAAGCAGATTTCATTCACAAACAAGTGCCATACTAGTGATCAGTATTCATGAGGTGACAGAGCCTGAGGATGTACAGATTATCAGTGGTGATAAATAGACCATCAGGCTGACATGTTATATCACTGATTTTCAACACTTTCTACACTTAAAACTGTTTACTAGTCCCAAATCACATTTCCAAGTATGTTTTGTTACTAGTTGATAAACAGTGAAATTATATTAAGGTGAAAAATATGATGGACTATGTTTAGTAGATTTGTTGTTATCAAATTAAAGTAAAAAAAATAAAATTACAATAATTTAAATAGAAGAAAAAGTGTGTTCATTGTACATCAGACTGTTGAGTGATGTGCTGAAAACACTTAGGCCTAGATACTCAATATAAGGAATACTTACAAGAAAACATTTGGATAACAAATATGTGCTTTACCAAAGCAGGGTGTCCTGTTAAATTATAATGATTTGTTTCAGTGCACAGGATGGCATGCCATTTGATTTCAAAAATTGTACAGATCTATATGATGTGGGCAATTAAATTAATTAATTAATTAATATTCATCACAAAAATATATTTTTTCTACATTCTACAAACATAGTTCTAGCACTACACTTTCTTGCTCCACCTTATTATCAATCAATATGTTTATGTTTTAATATGTTTTAAAATAAAATATGACCACTTTTCTTTTAAATCTTATAAACAATTGATGTAACTTGCCTTGTAAGTGCAGCTGGCCTGTGAGGAGGCTACCACGAGAATGCTGAATTACAATCAGAACTATAGATATACTTCATACCCAGAGTGACTTTGATAAATGGTTATCTGTCAGGCAGGCTGCTCAGATGCTGTATCGTTTGGACAGAGCTATAGGTGACATAAGCTGGTTATTTCATCCTAAGCAAGGTGTCAATGCACCCCCCACCCATGCCAGGACTTGTGACATTATTACATTTCAAACTCTATCAAGGGTCCTCTAAGGATTGTGGGCCAACAAGGCCAGTGATCAAAGACTCCATGCAAATGCCACAGATGTACTGATAGATTTCTTAAATGTAAAAAATGGAGAGACCAAAAGGGAAAGTGACCAGTTTTTTCTGACCTTGGTTTATCTCATGGTTATGTATAGAACTGGCTTAACCAATTGTCCATGAATATCTGAAGGGTTTATTTTCAAATCGTTAAAAGGTTAATATGGACTATAATAATAATTATAATATTTATGATCATTTTATATGCTGTTTTAATTTTAATTGTTGTTTTTTTCTGTGAAATAAAGTTTGGCTCAAACTTTATGTCTCTTCGGTGGCACACATCATGTGTTAAAGCCATTTGGAGAAAGAAATTTATGCTGCTTTTGAGATATTCATAGGCTGGAATGCATGTCAGTGAGGGGCAGTTGATATACACGACATCGATCTCATTAAAATATATATATCTAATAAGAGAAGAGATAATAGAGGTAAAATCCTCTCGTTTTTCAGAAGATTGCTGGGTCCATCTGTTGGTTCGACAGAGGCAGACAGCATACATTTCCACGGGCTTCTGCATTATCTCAGGAATTATTCATAAACGCGTTTAGAATTAATTCCTTGGATTAAGAGTTGATTAAGATGTGTGTCACTTTGCTGTCTGAGAACTTATTAAGGGCCCACTCGAGCCGGCGGCAGATGGAATTTCTACCCAGTGTTTGTAGATGTTAATTTCTCCCCTCCTAACACTCATTTGCATTTGGCTGTGTATGTCAAAGCGCGGCTTTTCCTGCACGCACAGCTCCGAGTATCCGTGTACGAGAAGATGCTCATCTATATAAGATCGCTCGTGTTTATTCCATTAGTACGCACGCACTATCCACGGTCGACTGAGAGATAGCTACAAATGTTTTTGGGATAGGCCTACTGAAATGTGACAACATCACACCCACAACAATTCTTGGGATTTTTTTTGTGAGCAAAATTGAAAAAAGTATACTTTATATGTTTTTGAGTTTTTGTAGCCTAATTTTAGATATATGACTGCAGCTGAAGCAGAAGTGTGTTTGTGTATTAAAGGCAAAATGAGACATGACCGTCACGCACTGGTTTAACCACACACATAAATTGTTTTTTAATTTAAAAATGTAATATATATTTAATAGATATTTAGCTTTTCGATATAGATATTTAGCTTTTATGGTTGACTTTTGAGCATTTTTTATTTTAACGTTGTATTAGCCTAATATATAACGTTATATTAATATTTAGCATTTCTAAAATAAATAGGCTAAATAAATATTGTTGACAAATATTCAACAAGCATTCATCATAAACAAAAGATCTACAATTTAATACTGAATAAAAAATAAAAAAGGAGCCTAACCGGATCATTTTTGATCTCACGTTTTTGATACTCTGGCATAAATGTTTCGCTCAATCGTGTTTGATTATTTGTCCGCATGTAAATATAGATAAACAGGCTGCGTTTGACTGAGTATTTTTTACATTTTATTTTTGACGAACAGAAATGCCACAAAACATTGAATGAAATAGGCTAAATCGTTGCATGCCATTGTTCCTTTAATGCAATTTTGTAAAGCGAACTGTTTTAAAATATAATCTGAGCATATTTTTAAAATTCGTTTTTATACAAAATATCTGATCTCAGTTGGCGCGGGTGGGAGTCTGTTTTTCTCTCTGGTCTCTCACGGCTTCGGAGCACCTGCCACCCATCAGATTGGATAGGCTATATTGCATAAATATTTTCTATAACAGACAATCCCCAAAAAACGTGATAGGCTATACAGCAATCCAGAGAGAGACATTTTGGCAGAGGTTTTATTTTACTAATGTTGTTTTTGTAATTCAATAGGCTATATGAGCTGGCTGTATGACAGTTGTGTTTATATTAAAACGATACGTAACAAAAGTTTTACTAACCACCGACAATTCAACAAATTTCGCTGAAGGCAAAAATTGGCTTAAACTCAACTTTAACAAAAATCAATATAAGCTATTAGTTTAACATAGGCTAGACTACAACTAACTGAAAACATTATTTAAAGCCTTCACAAGGCAGCGTTTAACTTAAAAAATGTACCCGTGTTAAAAAGATTTAAACCGGGTTTAAGTCAGAATCATAGGCTGAACTAATACAGACATCATGTAGAAACTTGCTAGGATCTTTCTCGGGTTTTCTTAATTTGTCAGTGTTCTAACAATTCTTCTGATAACCTAATCCATATTTTAAATAAACAGGCCTAGATTTAATATTTTAACCGTAAAATAATAACAACCTAGTAGCCGATTAAGTATTATAACCCAAAGATAAGATTGCATATTTTAAAGTTAAAGTAACCTGTAACCCTATAGTTTACTATACTAGGTTTGTACATTCGGTTCAGCCGGACATCATCACATCAACTTCAGCCCGATGATAAACGACGCTCGCGCGCTCGTGTTTCTCCGCAGTCGCCGGTCAAAACTGATCTTCATGAGCGATACATGTGCCACGATCCTTTTCGTCTAACACGACAGGTAGCATGTTTTTGCGAGACTGGAAGGAGACAACATCCCCACAGCTCCTCTGTCGCATGAGAGCACATATCATCAGCACCACAGTGATTTTTGTCATGCATCTACTCACATGAATCCCGGTCTGGAGGTAATCCTCGAAAAATGTACAACTTTTGCGTTTACGCGTGTTAGCTGCTTTTCTGAAACGACGCAGTCGTCATGTAGAAAGTTCCTTAGGATGAGCAAACGAAAAGAGACAGTTTCCCCTTTCTCTCTCTCTCTCTCTCGGTGTTGTCTGTCATAAGTTTTTAGCGGAGAGTGAAGGCTTGATCCCCATGCAGAGGGGGACTGACTTTATGCTAAATATCTCGTGCGACAGGTCCACGGAAGAAAGGAATGCCCACCCCTTGACTCTCTCTCTCTCTCTCTCTCTCTCTCTCTCTCTCTCTCTCTCTCTCTCTCTCTCTCTCTCTCTCTCACACATGCGCTCGCTAAACATACGCACAGTAAATCAGAGCTTCGGTCAATCACCCCGAGCTCACTTGTACAGCTTCTTCAAAACCTTAAGATTCATTTAAAACATGAACATTCTTATGAGTAATCGTGGTGCTTGGCAATATGCGTGTTATGAGCCGTCTGTTTCTTCATGCTCAGTAAATAGAACGTTTTGTCTTCTCAACATTCTTAAAATAAAGGTTATTTATTTGCATATGGAACTTTTTAATGTTCTTTATGGGAAAAAGGCTTCTTCAGATTATTAAAATGTTCTTCACACTAAGAAAAATGGTTATTTTACTAAGAACTGTTTACTTCTGCGAAACTTTTGGAACCTTTATTTTAGACTGAATAGTTCATACTAAAATCCATCTATAGTATTCAAACATTTAAATGTAGAATACTGTAAATAAAAAAACATATAATTAGGCTAGTTTAAGGCAGATATGTATAGATATGACTCTTTCTTGAGGAGTCATTGTTATTTTTGTATTTATCAAACAAATCTGCGTAATATATTTAGACCGATATTTCTGTCTCTTTTGGTAAAAGACTAGCCTCAAAGAGCTCAATGCAGACACTTAGTCTTAATAAATAAATATATACGAAATATTTTAGGTGTTCACGGTTCAGCACCGTAGGCTACATTACAAAAACGCCGATATCCTAGACTTTGAAGATGTCTATGTTTGCTGTATAGCCTACTCCTGATGACAATTTGATACATAATACGACTATGTAGCCTATAGATTATGATGGGAGTCATGCAACACTTGAAGTCAAACAATACTGCCCTCCCTGGGCAACATTGTTGAATGTGTGGATATGAACTTTCTGTGCTTTTCGAAAGATTCTGTATTTTTATTTTATTTAGTGGGTTTATGCTATCCATGTTAGCAAACAACTTGAAATACCTTTCCAATAGGTTTGCAACACTGACATAGTCTACCGTAGTATTGAGGTGTAGGCTACATTTCTGTCAGAATCTTCCGTTAGTTCTTCAGTTGCGATCTAACAATACATATCTGTTTGGAAACTGCATTTCTTATTAATTGTCTTCAATGAACTGCATTATTGGAGCTCTTGTAGGTTGTGACAGGAGAAAAATAAGCCTGTGTTTATGAACTCTGAACGCCTCCGTCTTGAGGACACCACTCTTTCGTCATCACTGAAACTCAACCAACCCTGTTTGGACGTGACTTCACCGAAGTCCCGCCCTATTTTGAACGCTAATAGGAGAATATTAAATGTTACGACAATGATACACATTCTAATTGGCTTTTCAGTGTATAAACACGAAAAACTGGCAATCTTAAAAGTATGCTATTGATGTGCGATTGTTTCCAAATAACGACATAACCTCTTTTAAATCCACGGGAAGTAAGCTCGCAGACTCAAAAGACCATTGGCTGAAAACAGCTGTCAGTTGACAGGAAATATCATGGTAGTGTGCGCCTGCACCATTTCCACGTCAGTAAGTTTGCCTGTGGAGGAGATTACCTACCGGTGACATATCTGTCTAGTGCTATTACAGAAAAACAGCAGGGCATGACAACACTACGTGGAACTGTCTAAAATGTAAGCCTTTATTCGACGCAGTTATTGAATCATTATTATATGTCTGAACGCGTTTGGTAGTCTGCTAAACTAGTTAAGTTAGCCAAAATGAGTAGAAATGAATCTGAACGCCATTTTGGATTCGCTGCCTTAAGAGTCAGCAGCAGTGTTTTCATGTTTTTCTGTGTTGACAGACGCATACACGCAGAAAGAGGAACAAGTTCTTATAAAACACAACGAGAGGGCCACGAGGTCTCATTTAACACGTTTATTTGTGCTGGTTAACAGCTGTAGTCAGTATGACAAACCGCTTGCTAGCTTGTTGACAGGTTGGTTAGCTGCAACATCAGCTTTGTTGTTTATTCATAAGTCTTTCGGTGTCTTCATTCATAGTCGCATCTTGAAGTAGAAGATATGTGGAAGACAGTTGAAGATATATGTTCACATTGTGATTTGCAGGTCGCTTAACATGTAATATTTTGCCATTGCTAGCAGGCTCGCTAAGCTTATTGGCCTACTGATCAATTCAACTATAATCAATTCACACTCCTCATCAACCTTTGTACATCACACGGTGAAGAGAGAAAGACTGTGGAAAGAGTGTTTGTAATGAAAGGATGCTGGTATTGTTAATGCTGTTGGAGATAACGGATCTGAGGCTGTCATGAAGAAGTGACTGATCTGGAGCATCATGATGCCGGTTGTTAGTACATGGCCATCATCACTGAATGATACAGGCCCTCGTTGGAATATCTGCTTGCAGCAAACAATGTGTGATTTATTAGATGGGTTGATTTATGCACAGATGTTGTGATTACAGAGTGTAAATGTAACCCAAACTTTTCTTCAATATGTGTAGGTCTAGAGGAGGATGCTGTATGTAGGCACAGGCAGTGAACTACACTTAACCCTGTAAAGCCTGACATATACAATAATAGTCAGAATAAAATCTGTTTTATTTTAAATGGGACAACTTGTTGATCCTTTAGTCAAAAATTCTGAAAAAAAAGATTAAATTCTGATTGCTTGTAAATAAGAGAGATTTTTTTTAAAGTATTGCTGACTACTTACATAAAATGCATAAATGTCAGGTATGACTATATTTCCCATTAATATTTCTTATGATATTAAGATGTGTAGTTTTATGATCAAAGCTGTGTAGGGAGGCAAAATAATCAAGTAAACCATAGTTGTTTCAGTCCATTGCTTCAGTAAGTATTCATCTTGAAATATTACTAACAATATAAAGTTATTCTTATTTTAGGGTGCTTTCACACTTGGTTCGATTGCCTGGTCCGAACCCGAGTTCGATTGCTCTCCGCTCCCCCTGCCACCGCTGGACTGCATTCATATTATTTTATTTGGGTCCGAACCGCGGTTCGTTTGCATCATCAAGCTAGCAGCTGTTTACCCCGTTGCTTAGTAACGATGGCGCAGGAGAAGGCGGCAAAATAATATTGCTCTGCACTTTTATATATTTACGTTTTTGAACCTTTCGTTTTGTTTACAAAGCTTCAGTGCATAACGGCATTTACGTCTGTCTTACGAATGTGCTGCAAATGCTCTAAAGAACGCTGAAGGTGAACAGAAATGAGATGTACAGCTCTCTGCTTGCAGCTCGTCAGGAAAGTGAGTGAAACGCACACAATCATTTTTATCAAATAATACGTCATCAATAGCGGTTCACTTCCGCGATTTGGTGCGATTGCATTCACATCAGCAGCGCACCGTACTGGAGTTCACTTGAACCTTACCCCAGACCACCCTTTTTAAGCGGACTCGGGTACGGTTCGTGGGTGTGCACCCGAGGTCGGAAGACAGCGTTCATATCATCCTGATATCACAACAAACCTAACTCTGACGTCAATCGAACCCGGGTGCACACCAAAAGTGCTAGTGTGAAAGCACCCTTAGTCTCGCGTAGCCAGACCTTCAGACTGGAATCCATGGCAGCTTTCATTAGCCAAGGCCCGACATGTCAAACAACCAATCACAGTTCATTTCGTTCAGCGTCACGTTTCGGGGTGTGGAAATGTCGCCACAATAACAGACCGGTGTGTAAAACTCTCAAACGTATTTTAAAGATTTTGTGCTGCGAACTTTAAATAGTTCACATACTTTTGAAAATCCAAGGTTTAGTTGATCCTGACAAGCGCTCGTCGTCACAGTTGTAAACACGACGGCTTTCTTCTTTCGTGAGGGGGTTTGGCGCCACGGCATCTTTGTTTCCAGGCAGAACGTTAAAGAACGCGACACACACGTCTCCCGGAAATCCTATATATATTTCAACCAATCCGATGACGACTTCGAAACTGTAGTGTTTCTACTTTTGTGTGCCATATGCATCAGACGTTCAGCCAGCGATCCATGGGTGTGACGTCTGAGGCTGAGACTATTCTTATTTTTACTTTATAAAAATCAATAAAAAAAAATACTCATGTTTGGGGATGTTTTTCACAATTGTACTAAAAGGCCTGTTACTTGCTGAAAATGTATAAACTATTAGACTGTTAGACAGAAGACTAGTAGATTGTGTCCAGCAGTTGTTCAGCAAAGGTTTGGTTATGTTGATTATTTAGAGGCCTGAGAAATTTTTATTTTTAGAATATCATATGATCCTGTGGACTTTAGGGTTAAAATAGAACCCTTTTGTTTTATATTTTCCAAATGTACATTAGTTATTTAAGGTGAATGTTTTCATTTGGTAGTTTTGTAGCTTAACAGCATACATCAGGATTTTGCCTTCTTGAATGCTGATGCAAAATTGCCATTGCCATAGTTGATGCAATATGTATAGTTGTAAAACTTTGAGAATCACAGAGAACGTATTGGTAGTTTATGACTTTTTGACATGAAGGTTTATTCACATATTTAACACTGTGATTGTTATATCTAGATTTCATAATACCATGGGTTAGATGTGTTTCAGTTTCACTTTTCCAGAACATGAGCCAAATGTTTGTCTTTCTGCATAAACAAATAGATTTTTGTGTGTTGGGATTACTTTCTGAAGTTGCTATATAAATATATTTTCTTGTCATAAAGCCTCATAGTTTAATGTATCGTCTGTATTTCTAACATTATCACTTTTTTGAGAGACATATCCTTGCATCAACACGTCCTTCAAAAACATTGTGATTTCTGTTATGCCTGTCTTGCCCCCAGAAGGCACCATCTTGAATAATGAAATCTGAGCTGCTACTACCTGTCTGCTGCATTGTCTGATGCTTTGCACAGAGATAACCTCCAGCTTTAAGCTCTGCTCTATAACCTGTGGTCTAGTTGAGCTGACTAGGATGATCATATGTAATGTGCATATGTCCCTCTTGCCTTCAGAAAAACGATATATGCTTGATGTTGAGTTGGAACTTGTGTGTAATTGCATATTTCTAATTAAATCCTAGATTCACTATGGTGGACAAGAATATATACATCGTTCAAGGGGAGATTTCTGTTGTCGTTGCTGCTATCAAGAGGAACTCTAGATGGAGTACCCATACTCCTTTGGTAAGTTGTCCAATTTAGTTTTATTATAAGAACATAGTAGTTGTCTGAAATATTGGGCCTGATGTCAGATGTTTGATACTTAAAATGATATTCAACGACCACTTTATGACCATATGTTTCTCATAATTCTTTAATATTTAATTTAGGGATGCACTGAAATTGATAAGCCGATAATAATTTTCATGTTATGGCTGATATTAAAATTCTATACCGTTTTAAAACAAGTAAAAATAAAATATTAAAAAATCAGTTGTTTTAATTCTACAAGTGAATTTAGGCATCACAACATAAACAATGTGTATAAAATGTTAAATATGTATGTTAAAAAATGATTTGCTTTAAGTGATTGTTAGATGATGGCAAAGGTAATCTAAATGTGTTAACAGGAGAAATTAGCATGCATAATTAAATATCCAAAATAAACTTTTATTGAATATCAAATCACTGATTAATGGAAAATGTAATATTGGCCAATACTTGATATGGTATTAATACATAATGCATCCCATATTTAAATAACATGAAAATATCAAATGATATTGTTAGAGAAATCATAACATGCCAAATTGTCACTAACTAGAATGACGATTTTCTCATTTTTTCACAGGATGAAGAACAGGACCCACTACTCAGCAGCTTCAGCCACTTGAAAGAGACCCTCAATAACATAAAAGGTTAGACATGATCAAATTCAGGATTCCAGTAGATAAGTTATTGAACAAGGTGTTTGGACAGTTTTCTGTCATTTTTGTAGTCCATTTATCTAGCTTCTTAATTGTGTAATAGCAACTGTTGAAATGCTCTTTTCTCCATCAGTCTAATTAATAAAGATTTGGTTGATAGAAGTAAAAAAAGCACAAACAAAGGCATAAGCTGCATTCTGCCAAAGCACCATTTCTTCTTTTCCTTTATTTGAGACTAGAATGAAGCACGTCAGGCAGGATCAAACTAAACTGACTCATTTAGCATTCGCAAAAGTGCTTCTTTCCTGCTACAGAACGAAAGCATATTTAACCAGGTGTATGCTAAATTTCCTCTGAGGAAAGGGATGGCCTTTTCAAATCAGTCAATATTATCTTTCTCAATGTCTTACTATTGGGCTCTTATGGCACCTCATAATTTTTGGGGTCCCATTGAAACTATGTCAGTGTTTGTTCATCTAGTTATACAAATGCCTCTTAATGAATAGGACAGCTAAGGTAAATGTTATGCTGTGTTTTTATGTAATTGTTCCTCTGTTCAAAAATAAATTAAAATTATTTCTTACTGTGATGTTCTTTAACTAAAAGGGGTATTGTAATCAGTTTATAACTGATCTTGAATGGAAATTCCTACTATTTGATTTATTTTAATGTTAAAATAATAATTGTATTAAGTCATGACAGTTGATTGAAGACTACGTTTGAAGGCAAAGTGAATCACCTTATAACTTAAGAGAACTTTTCCACAATTCCAATTATCTTTTACTATAAATTGCTCACTTATGACCACAATAGTGACACCTATGGTTTGTTTACAGAATTACAGTAGAATCTTAATGGCTTATGAGTTCAAGTAACTTTAATGAGTGTGATGACTGATTAAAACAAGCCCTTTAGACTGTCTTTTGGGTAAGAGGGGCACAAACTATCTCGACTAACATGACTTCCCTTTGGTAGCTGAAAGTCCTGCTAAGCATGCCAGCCTGATTCATCATAGTGAATTTCAGTGCGTATTAATGGAGGGGTGTGAGTTGATGAGATGTGCAGCAGCTCTCTACTCTGTCTGCATGTCGTCATGCCTCTGTAATGGAAGCCCTGGACAGGGAGTCCTCTCTCCGGAGAATAGTGCTGCTCGGAGATGGACAGGAGCGGCTGTGTCTGGACACAGGGAGAAATCTGCCAAACTCCCCCTCTGACCCGCAGCAAAGGCCTTGTTAGTTCTCTTGTGCTGTTGAGAAAGTGTTGACTTTCATTCACCTACTTCATAGTCCTGCATAGATGATGCTTGTTTTCCAAGCCTAGGTTCACTACCGTTCAAAAGTTTGGGGTCAGGAAGATCTCTTATGTTCACCAAGGCTGCATTTATTTGATAAAAAGCAGACATATTTTGAAAAATTATTACAATGTAAAATAATTGTTTTACATTTTAATGCATCTTAAAATGTAATTTATCCCTGTGATGCAAAGTTGAATTTTCAGTTTCTTTGCAATTTTTGTTTTTTTCATTACTTCAGTGTCACATGATCCTTTAGAAATCATTCCAATCATTCTTATTCTTATTATTATCGATGTTGAAAACAATTGTGCTGGTTAATATTTTTGTGGAAGCCAAGATTATTTGATGACTAGGAAGTTCAACAGCATTTATTTGAAATGAATATCTTTTGTAGCATCATAAATGTCTTTACTGTAACTTTTGATGTTTGCTGAATACAAGTTATTTATATATATATATAAAAAAAAAAAAAGCAACTTGCTGACCCCAAACTTTTGAATAGTACTCTTGGATGCACAATAATGGGTAAAGTTAATTCTGGAAGTACTAAACACGTTCATTTGATTTACAGACTTTACCTTACTGTCTTGTTTTACTATTTGTATCTTAATAATGGATTCAAAAGTTCTTAGTGAGTGTGCATAAATATTGTTTAATGCCTTTTCAAGAATGAAAAAGTTGAATTGGGGTCATATTGTATTGCCAGTGTTTTGGCTCATTGTACTGTGAATTAAATTTATATGTGTATCTCTTAAATGGTGTTGGGTGGACTTTTGTAGCCCAGCTGTCTTCTTAATGAAAGCCTTGTAATTCCATATACATTGTGGCCATTTTATCTTAGCCAACAACAAAAGATACCGCTGAAGGAAATGTGGATTAGCCCCAAAGGTTTACTAGCCACTTTCGCTGGCTTGATAAAGGTTTCATTCTCCTTCCTCTGCACCAGTCGTTTGATTGGCAGGCACATGTGCTGTATGGCGGCAGAGTGCAGCTGGAAGTATATCATCTGCAGTTTAAGTTGGGTAAATATAGCAGGGAGGCTTGTCAACCAGAGAGATAGATTGTTCTGGGAAAGGAAGTGTTGTCCCGTTCCACCAAAAAAAGTGTTCTCTTCTTGAATAAGGCCATTTTTGTATTTATGAAACAGAGTTTCCTGAATTTAGTACATCAGAAACATGTGATCATGCTACCTCACCTACACGTGCAGTACACCTGATTCAAGCAGTTAGTGTGGTTTTTGTAAAATGTGCTTTTTTTTTTTTTTTCACAAAAATTGGATTTGCATGTTGGCAAAATTCTTTAATTATTGGTTGAAGTAGCAGATTAAATGGAAATCGGCTTTCTATTTCAACAGGAACATAGGTTACATTTTGTTATAGATGCCACAAGTACCTTACTTTTTTTAAGGACGTACTGAAGTCATCGCTTTTCGAGTTTTCGATTTGTCTCTTGTCTTGGAATCTCAAGCATGAAGGTGGTGACAGCAATGATCTATTTCATCTGGTGTTATTAGCACAAGACTCATGGAGTGAACTGCGCTTAGTTGCTGATAAGCATGCCAAGGCTGAATGTGCAGACTTTTGCATTTTATGCCCTAATTTTGGGGAAAGTTATATAGAATGATTTTACATGTTGTAAAATGTGTTAAAGGGACATGTTGCTTAAGAAGTAATTTAAATTGTGTAATAATTTCCTCTCCCTCTTGTTATTCTAAACCTGTTTGACTTTATTCTGTGAAAAATTAGATTTTTACAGTGTCTCAGCCAGGGTTTGTCCATACAGTAAAAGCCGGTGGGGTCCAATGTGTATAGAAACTCATACAGAAAGTATTTTGCTCTTAAAGATAGCTGAAAGCATTTACAGATAAGTCCAAATATGTTTATATGTTCTAAGTTTTAATAGAAAATGGATAAAATTACGGTAGCCTTTTTTGGGCAATTTATAGAACAAACGTAAACGACAATAGCCCTCTGTTGGCAGCAGAAGCCACTCAGATGTTCTTGTTAATCCTGAACCCCTCTGGAATTACAAACAAGCATCTTGGGGTGACAAACGAGTGTCAGTGTTTTTCCGTCATCAGCTTTTAGACTCTCCCTTTTTGAAATCCAAAAACACACTGGTGTGGAGAAATGAGCTTTAGATCTTGCATCTAGCTTGCTGGACAACTGCTCGATGGATCTATTGGTTTTGTAAGGGAGATATTCTAGCTCTGATACATGGTCTGTTTAACATCAAATTGAGAACTGGGATTCAGTCTGGGGTCAAGTAATTCTCTGGGATATTTTTGATATTGGCTGTACATTGAATATCGTACTGTTGAGGCAATAAGGGGGGGAAGGTCGACATCGCATTGAATGAAGATGTCTCACCTGCTCATAGTATTCACTTTTTATACACTAGTCAGCCTGAGCCTTAGTCCTTTTAAAGCTTTGAATCTTCCTCCAACTCTCCCCCTCCCTTCACGTCAAAGGTCAGGTTTTTTGACAAGTCTGCTGAGGAAGCCGACAGACTAAATCCTCTCATTTTTATTCATACAAATACAGGTTTAAAGATGCCACCCGGTAGATCCAATGCCAGAGCTTTGTTTGATTGACAACTCTCTCACTTACCCTGTACTCCTATAGCCTTTCCTCTCGTTTGGTTTTCAGGTACTAAAGAAATTCCTCTTCTAATAGGTCAGACCACACCATCCGATGATTGGATAGCGACTGAGTTTTGTAGTAAACATCACAGTGATACTTTGAGCGCTGGTTCTTTTCAGGCACTTTCCGTAATCTCTTCATCTCCTGAACAAAGGGCTGTGGAGGAATTCTTTGACTGTCTCTTCTTGATTAAGAAATTTGCCATGCCTTTGACAGGTCCTGAGTGCAGTATTTGCAAATTCTTGTCTTCATACGCATGTATATATGAAACTATACTTGACATCTCAACCTGCATATGTTAAATCTTTTCTGCTTGATTGGTTGAGAGCATTTCCCCAAAGTTGCTAAGCTATTTGGAGCAATTAAAATGCATTGGATCTGTAGTAGGAAATTATGGTTTGCTTAAAGAAAAAAGCCCAATATTTGGACCCTTTACATTTGTTTGCACCATGATTTTATTTGAATGACAGTTAAGCACACATTCCTCATTCTTACTCATTCAAGATTAAATTATTTTGTATCATAATATTCATTGTACTGCTTTTAAATGAGTTCAATTATAATAAAAATGCACAAAAAAAAATCATAATACAAAATTCAAATACTGTATTATAATGAGAATGGGGATTTATTGCCATGACTATAACAGTGAAAAAAGTCTTAATAGTTCTAAAATGGGCTTTATCTTCTGAATGTTTTGTATAATAGGCTATATCTTCCTTTTTTGGGGGGTAAGGGGTTAATCAGTCTTACTTTTCGTATTCAAATTGAGCCTACCTTTTTGTAACCGACTTAAAAACGTTATGACAGTCTTAAAGAAAAAATTAGAAGACTGACTATTGTGCAGCCGGCCACTGGTGTCCTCTGTTTCAGTCTTAACACACGCATGTAAAGTGAACTATAGCTCAAGGTCAAGTGTGATCTGTCTCTGGCTCACAGCTGCGCCTATGTGCTGGCGTCCCAACAAAGGTTTCTCCCGGGGCACGTGGGAATATCCTGCTCCTCTGAGGACCTATGGACTCCTCTACCATTTGATATGTGCATGTATATCATACCTAGATGATCTGTTAGAATGTGCACAGAAAAGAGCAGAGTCATAATTTTGATCAGACTGACATAAATGCAAATATGTTTACTTACCATAGCAAATGGAGCAAATAAATTCCCTATCCCCTTCAAGGGAAGGGAGAGGAAAGAAAACATGAGGGTCTGCCACTCATGTCCTTGGCAACGTCATCTGAGATTGCAAACAAATAGAAAGTAGAGTGTGAGTGTTCTCAATATCAATGTGATGAATGCTTCTACAGGGAAGTCACTTATATTTAAAGTTACAGAATAATATAGACAGAAAGAACAGTAATGACTCTTAGGACAGATATTAAGAAATAAATTTGTTTTATTTCTTTACAACATGTTCGGTTTTTTTTTCAGTTGAGTTGATTAAGGTGGTTATGTAGTCAGCCTCACTGAATTCAGCTTGAAGGATGGGTCATGATGATAGGCAAGTTGACAAGTCTTATCAACAGTAATTGGTCACTGCAGAAGCCTTGATATTTGCCTCATGCTGACATTGCACCATATTGTGATACATACGTAATATCCAAATTATCGTTAACCTCTAATGCTAAGCTGAAGGTTTAAAGGCAGAGTTACTGTCCCGATGTGAATGTCAAAGAGATGAGATGACCTAACCTGGTGAATAGTGAGAGGTCCACTGGAAGGAATTTACAACTGCTGTCCCCTGAGGAGAGAGGCCTCCTTCCATTACGCCCAATTTCCCATCCTGGGTTTCCATCAAAAACAATTCTGGACTGTCCCTGGCTCCTCTTCTCCACATTGATCTCCTGTCCTAATGAGAGATAAAAGAACACTTGCTAATGTTTTAACCTTGTAACTAATACCACACATGTCTGATTTCTTTGTGTTCTTTGACCAGCCTTAATAATTGTCATGAGTAAATTTTTTTTTATGATTATTAGTGCTGTCACAATTAGCACGTTAAAGCATTTTACACTTTTTTTTTTCGATTTAAAGCATTAAAAATATTTAACGCAATTAATGCAGGGGCAGAGCTAGGGTTGGGCACCCCACTCACAACTGCTGCTTCTGTTTTATTTTTTTCTTGACGAGTTGCATTAGACGAACAATGTCTTTACGACCACATCAAACAAGGGACTTTTCAGACGCGTGCTCCAACTTTGCCTCAGCGCCAAGCGCTAGTCATACAAGCACGGAAAATGTACAGCTTCAGTAGAACAGCAGTGAACTGCGATCAGATGAGATGTTGTCAGGCCTTATGTCAGTAAAAACTAATTTTCCTGTCCTGTCAGCCGTTGTAATGTTCTCATAGCAGTGGCTCTTCAATTGCATGCACAAATGCAGTGGCGTGTGCTGTATATAATTTTCATATTAAAGCGCAAATTAAATTACAAGCATGCAATATCGTAGTTATGTTGTCAGTTAAGTTACCGAAAATGATTTTAAAGCCTTAAAAGCTGTGCATGCATTTAAGTATTTGTTATATATAAGTCAGATTTAAAAACCTGTCTCTGAAATGCAGTGATTTTCCAAAACTGTCCTGGAGCACCCAGAATTGTTACATACTCATCTTACATACGCGATTCAACTCGCCAGATCATTAGAAGAGACTCTAAGACCTGAGGTGTGTCAAAAAAGGTAATGAGTTGTGAGAAAATACGATGCGTGTCAGATCCGCGTCACGTTCAGCAGCGGCAGCTCTTAACGTAATAGCATCCAAAATAACCTAATATCCCAGCTGCTGTGATGTCTGTTAATCAAAGAACAAAAGAAAAAAGAGGAAATCAATAATGTTTGTAACTTTTAGGATTCATCTATATTTAGTGTTTGATAACTCTGTATTCTTACTTGCTGAAGGGCACAGGTAGCTAAATATGATATTTAGTATAATGGGTTTATGTGAAGATTGTTTTAAGTTCACTTAGTCTAATAACGGTTAAAATTGATAGCTCTCAATTATACTGTAATGTTGAATGGCTATAGTCAATGGTTAAATATTTAGAGGGAAAAAACCCAGATACATCAGTAGTATTGGTATCAGTGATGCTTGCCTTCAGTCATAAAAATTATGCCATTAAACGTATATTTAAAATATAATGCCTTTGTTTCTATTAGGGCTGCCACTAACGACTATTTTTATTTCGATTAATCTATCGACTAATTTATCGATTAATCTAAACGATTAATTTCCCACAAAAAAAAAAAAAACAATTTTCTATGAAATCCTTTTTTAAAGCAAAAGTAAAGTGCAACACAGAGTGCAAGAAGCAAGTGTTCATCTCATCTCAGTCCAAATCACTGAAATCAGTTCAGTATTATAGTGTAAGAATCACAACATATCCACGTGTTCTAGTCTAATAATACAATTATAATCAGTATTTTAAATAAAGGAGTATTTACCAGAAATATTATTTACCAGAATTTATTTAGGAGAAAAATTTAAATGTGCAGTATTTCTGAAAAACAAACAAAAAAAATAAATTATGGAACCATTAAAATGGAATCCAGAAAATAATGGAAAACAGAATCTGGTACAGATAAAACTGTAAAACTCAATTAATTAGACAGGCTTTTTGATTGATAAAATTTAATTTAACCATTAAAACAGAGTATAGAAAAATGAAAATGAACAAACTGAATTTGGAAATAAAATGGATTTCATAGGGCCCTATAATTATAATATTTTTTTTTGTGGTAATAAAAATAGATGTAAGTGAACAATAGCTTTTAAAATGACTTAAAATACATATATAATAGCAATGATGCAATAATAATTAGTTCAAATAAAGTATCAAAAGCAAGAAATCATATGGTTTTATTGAACAAAACTGTTAAAATACATAATGTATTATAAACAATAGAGCTAATGTAGATTACGCATAAACAACAAAGGCCTGCAGGGGTGCCGGCGGCCTGATTATTATTTTTAAACATTACTGCGCGATCTAATCCTTGTTTAATATTGACCAAGCACCATTTAATTAAAATGTCCACTTAATCTTTAATATTTGGTCATTTCTTTAGGACAGAAATGCTATAGCCACTGTAATTAAATGAATATGTGGACATCAAAACGTGTAAACTCAGAGTGAGGGTTTGAGCTTTTATTTTGAAATCGCGATGTATTCTCCTGTGTTTGCACAGGTTTATAAATGATTTACCTTACACATCTGATGAAATGGCGCACGTTGCGTTCCCAGATGAACCTTATAATAAACCCAAACTCACAACAACATGCAGAGATGGAGTTTGAGACGCTCCACACATCTAAATAAGTTTCTGTGGAACTACTGTGAACGGAGCCGCTGTGTGACGCACGTACTTAACCTACACGCATGTAAATAATTAAAGCGCATATACTGTGTTAAAACTGCATCGCATATAATTATTTAATTAAATCATAGCTTTGGGAATTCACTATTATGCTTAGTTATGATTTTTAAATGGGTTTAATATCATGCAGCCTTGGAAAATAGTCTAATAATGTGTTTTATGGATTCTCGTCTGTGAAATGCGGCACTTCCGGTATTTTGCGGTTAGTCGACGCGAGCAAAATGAAGTCGATGATTTTTCAAAATCGACTAAAATCGACGAATCGCGACAGCTCTAGTTTCTATATTAATTTGAAGATTGAATGTGAAATTATTGCAGTGTTAAAGTGTATTTAAAAACTTTAATGTTAGGTGGGATCCATTTCAGAAAAGTGATTTAGTCATTTTTTTAAATAGATTGATGGCACTAATGATTATGTAATATGATATGATGATAATTCATTTTTAAACATTTTTTTTAATTTTTTTAATTAATTTTAAATGTTTGTCCTAGCCCCTGTTTATTATGCAGAAACATCCAACTATGAATATTTAGGTTAATTTGTTGATTAATTTTTCCCAAAACATTATGATGCTATTTTCATCGGCTTGATACAGTAATATTGGCTCAAGAAATCGCACAAGTTTGGGGTGGGTCTACCTGTCTGACCGATGGGCAACTTTCGGAAATATGAGTTAATTTGGGCCACTGTGCGTGTAAAACGGACCTTCCCAAAAATTATCTTCCAGATTCACATATAATAAACCTCAGATTTGATAGTTAATCGTGTGTATGTTAATGACTTCCAATCATTCGATTTGCATAATCCCCACCCATGAATTCACATACGTGAATTACTTGCGTACAGGAATGCTGTGGGATCTTCTGGACTCCTTTTTCAGGTTTGCCTTAAATATATTGCATTAATGCAAAAGAGACTAGTTGGAGATGCCTAACAAAAAAAATATTTTTATTAAAGTGCTAAGATTGCAGAAACATCTGGTGCTCAGAATAATAGTAATTTATGATAAGAAGGCAAACTGACTATGTGGCTATTTTAAATAATTTTTATCAATGAAATAGTTTTTTTTTTTCACAACTAATTTTGTTAGATATTAATACGTTGAATATTTCCATTTGGCAAAAACAAAACATTTGGATGTTTTTACGCATTTACGTATAATTGGTAGTGGGTGTAAATTAATTTTCATACCAACTTGTTTGTTTGTAACTTGTAATGTTTCATGAAAGTGGCCCTGTGTGCGATGGGGAGTAATGTACATATTTAGTTTGGTGACACAACAGCTGATTGATATCGAAAATACTTAATTCACTTAGCTAGAGTCCCAAAATAAAAACTACACCAATTATTCTTCGAATGTAACGTTATTGTATTTTTTTCCCCCCATTTTGTTTGTTGCATGCTCCTTGTAGTAAGTGTAGGTTGCATAGCAAAGGCTTTAGTGTAGCTGCAGCACTTGGGCTTGAATAATGAAATGCATTACTTGAAGTCGCGCAGATGCTTTTCCGAAGGTGTGTTGAAGTGTTACTTTAGCTCTGTAAATCCACAGTACATGCTTCATATGTAAGTCATCCGTCCCTGTGGTAAGTTTAACACCCACAGCATTGTACTGGTGTCACTCAGGGTGGCAGCGTGCTCATCATGGCCTCAGTCCCGCTGTAATAAAACGCTCCATAAGTCGTGATGATGGATGCTTGTCTCTTCTTTGCCAAGCAGCAACCCAGTGCTGGTTAGTAGCTGTAAATCTGGCCAGTTAACAGTGCTCTAACCGGGGACTGACAGTCGGAGCTTAGGCCCAGTGTTAGGTGGGGATGCAACTGTTGTCCTGTTTCAGAGCCTCTCAACAATGTGCTGAGTGCACGGAGGGGCCCAGCGCACAACTATTAATCATACTCTGTGCTATGAAAGGCTCACGGGGTGGGGGTACGTGTGTATGGAGGAGGTGGAGGTGGCGTTGGTGGGGTGTTATGTTGACCGGAACAGAGGACAAGATGGAGCACGACAAGCCGACCGACTCATGCAGCTTGTCCACACCCCCCGACCTAAACGTCTGACCTCGGCAACCCAGTGCTTTAGAGAAGAAACGTTAAAAGGTGTGTGAGGTTAAAGCGATTATAGGGGCCAGAGAAGTGAAATTATATACTGCCCTGTTTGAGAAAGCTTCCATATAGTGTGTTACATGTTAAAATCAAGTAAGGTTTTGTTGTCATATAAAATAGGGATGCACTGTATGTTGGTACCTTAATGGTTATGATTTTTGCAATTTACCACAATCAGTGTTATCTAATGCTCAATTAATTTTAAAAGCACTAATAATTTAATAACACTGTTAAATGTAATTTTCAGCAAATATCAGTATCTCATGAATATCCTTTTTTTCACACTGCTTTCATACTTGGTTCTCACTAAAAAATATGAAATAAATTATCAGCCTATTTCAGCTCAAAATTTAATGTCAGCCAATTCATATTTTAAAAGATGTAAATATAATATCTCCCTATATATTAAATTGATAAATTCACAGGATTTTACATTAAAGCTACAAAAGATTTCTATTTTAAATTTATTTCAAATGCATCATGGTTCCCAGCAAAAAATTGAGCACCATAACTCTTCAACATTTCTTGAGCACAATATCAGCACATTTGAATGGTTTTTGAAGGATCGTATGACATGCTGATTATAATGACTATAAAATATATATATATTTTATATTATTATATGTAGCAAACATACATGCAGTAATAGACAAGAAAGAATAGCAGCGATGTAATGACATAATCAAATTATTGCAATGGGCTTCATCTTGTTTTAGTTTGTAAAGAAAGACACTGTCCATCCTGGAGTATTGTAGTGATTTGATTATTATTTTATTTTATTATTATTTTAACAACAAGACTATTTTGGTTTGCCCATTTGTCTAGTTTCCTGCTTCAATGATAGATCCTGTGTCACCTAAATGTACTGTAGTTGTTCAACACGGCACTGAAGAAAAATTGATTTGTACTCGAGACTCTCAAAATAGTCAAGCTCCTTCTGTAGAGAGTGGCGAAGACATGCAAATTGACTCAAGTTACACTGGCAGCTTTTGTTGTGAGGTCTGCCGTAATCCCTCATCAGCGCAGCAGATGATGATTCGCAAACAAGACTGCTTAATTACTTTCTGCCTTCTGAATTAATATTACTCTCATGTAAACAGACGTTCTGCTGATTTGAAAGCACTGTTTGTATGCAGCTTGAAATGTCCTTCAAACTGGCTTTGAGACATGAGATGCTCATGTAAGGGAGTTTTCTTCAATGAGATAAAAGACAACATTTTGCTTAAAAAAAAATGATTCTAGTAGAAACATTAAGATTTTTTTGTCATGACTGCAATGCACATTTTATTTTTGTAATTTTTTATTATTTTCACTGGAGGCTCATTACTGTAATGCAGAGGGTTATTACAGGTTGGTGCTTAGTCTCTTGTACCTGTCTAATGTGAGATGTCAGCCGTAATTGGCGGAAGTATTGAGTGTTTTTTGTGTAGCGGTGTTGGATTGTTCTTTAATGTTCTGTTAAGCATATTCTTATGAGGTGGTAATTGGTCCAGAGTTTGAGACTTGTGTTAGACGCCTGCTCATTTTGTTACCGCAAAAGGAGAGGGCACTGGCCCCTCATAACTCTACACTGGGAGCCGAGGACATTCATAAACTGACGGGTATTAAGGTGGGTTTTGGGCCATTTCAACACCTCTGCCTTCGTCCCGCAGCCCTTTGTTTGGTGACATGTGGACGGGACAGTTGGCATTACCTAGACTGACAAAATGACCAGGTATCTGCAGTTTCTGCGAGTGTCATGTGCTAGTTTTCAATGTGCAAATCATACTGTTGCTATGTTTAACCAACAGGAGGCCAGAATAAATTTAGCAAAGGCTGAGCGGCTCAATTGTCTTTTTTTAATGGGTTGTTTTTATCAGCTGTATTGTTGGTGTCTCCTGCCAGCATGGTTTCACATCTGATCAATCGTTTTGAAGAAAGCCCCTTTGTATTCCTGTCATAATAGAGAATGTGCACTAGACATGCTCTTGTATCCTCTTGAATCCCAGTAAACCAGTAAGGTGCCAAGTTAAGACTAAAATAATTAAACCATTTGTTTGTAGTTGTCTTTTTTTAAATTGTCTATCAATTCTAAATGTAGATGGCTGCTACAAACAATTAAAGATGTTCTATTTAATTAATATAGAAATCATTATTGGTCTCTTCTGATGGATCATGTGACACTGAAGATTGAGAATTCAGCTTTACATCACAGGAATAAATTGCATTTTAAAATGCATTGAATTACAAAACTGTTTCTAAATTTGATCAAACATTTTAGCATTTTAAAAATGTTACCAATCCCAAAATTTTGTATGGTACTGTATTTGAAGCACACTTACCTGTAGTAATAGATAAGAAAATCAGCACGGATGTGGTCACATAATCAAAGTATTATAATGGGCTTCATATAGCTTGTTTTGATTTGCAAATACACCGTCCACCCTGGAGGATTTTTAGGAAATTGGATAAAGAGCACTTTATTGTCTCTCTTTTTAGTAATCTTCCACATGTGAATGCCTGAGGCTAGAAAAAGATGCAAGCTACATGCGGGAGGCATAACTGTAGTTATTGTCACACTGAATCTCTTTAAATCTGGCTTACGGGTAGGCCTGGTTAAGTTAATACAAAGCCTCTCTGATGCTGACCAAAGCGATTACCCTTTGATAGGTGTAAAAAGTATATCAGGTATTGTGATTTCTGGTTTCTTACATCTGGTCAGCGTAAAGCCAAACAAAATAGTAATGCTAAAAGAGGAAAGGTGTGTGATTAACTGTGTCCGATTTCATTGTGGAGTGTAACGTTAGAGCAAGAGTAGAGGTTACTCAGATTTTATTGACAATGGAGAGTCTTATGATGTTGAGAGGGTTTGCTTTTTGCAAGGCTGTCAGGCTGGAGAAATCAAAGCGCACAGCAGACCAGCAGTAGACTAAGCCCTGGTAGAGGGGGAATGGTCTGGGATGGGGGGTTTGCAGAAATAAGGGCCAATATTAGTATTTCAGAGGCAGTGCCTTGCTTGTATGGCGTTCAGATCTTAAGCCTAGGGCGTCCCTGTGCGAATCCCAGACTGCCTTTATGGACTGAGCTAATAAACCTCTCCACACACACGCGAGCACACACACCCTGAACACAGCTGCTTGTTATTTCATGCCCCATAAGGACCCTGTGACCACGAACATTCTAATACACATTTCTAATTAAATGGGCATCGGTGTGTGTGCATTCAAGTCCAACTGTCTTGTTTCGCTCCTTGCTCTACACACACACACACGCTCACAGACACAAAGATTGACAGGCTTATTGGCGAATAAAATTCCAACCACTCTCGCTTTGGCAATGCTAGGACAAACACTCCTTCACTGTCACACATATAGCATGCACACAAAAGCCATCGTTTTATGGGCAGATGAGATTTCATAGCAAATGTTGACAGTGTTTTGTGTCGCTGTTGTTTTTTGCACTTTATATAGGCCTTGTTTATTCCATACATTCTATAGTATGTTGCGTAGTTTATTTTATTCAATGTACTGTTGAGTGAATTCCTGTTTAATTCTTCCTCCTCTATTCAACAACATTTTTTTGAGGAATTTGTCATTGTATCATGACGCCAGAGCTGTATTTGGATAAAGATTAAAGTGCAGGCAGAGAATACAGAGAAATCGTGTGTTATTGTAATCGTGTGTAACTGATCAAACACACTTTGCCCACATGCACACTGCAGCTAAATGTGGCTGTCACTCCTCTTTTGAGTCTGTAATCCCATTCTGTAAAAGTACTGTATAGTTTGGTTATTTACACAAGTGACAACCACATTCTTCACTCAAATTCAGACCTGAAAAATCACATTAGGATTTAAACAGTGTAGGATGTACAGAACCAGTGTTGCCAAGTCCACAATTTTCTTGTAGAATTGGGATACTTTCCAGAGTATGTGAGCGGAGTGGAGCGGCAACAATTTCCCCTCCGCGCTCCGAGCATTTAATAATAACTCCGCTCCAGCTCCGCTCCGGGTTCACCATTTCCCGCTCCCGCTCCACTCCTCGCTCACTGATCTCAGAAACACCGCTCTGCCTTCGCTCCGCAGCTAAAGTATTTCAGTATGTTTGAAATATCAAAGTTTTCTTCATAACGTAGGCCTATATTAAAAGAAAAATAAAATACATAAAATAACAGGAGTTTCAAAGTGGCTTATTGGAACACAAGTGTGCAAACTTTTTTCCTGCCACATATAAGCTTATAACATCATTGTCAGCATTACAAAGTATATTGCTGCTTTTTGCAGTGCACATTTTGTTTGTGATGAATATAACAGTATGTTTTTGTCAGTTATTTTACCTACAGATCGCTGCATATTTCTGCTACAGATGAAGTAGCACTGTAAGATTTGAATGCATTATTGCAAAAGCGATTGCATGTGAATGTTGCACCTGTTTAAATCATGCTTTCACCTGAAAATATTCCGTATCAAGAAGGAACGAACAATTTGAGAACTATAACTTCCCGCTCATGTCCATTGCCGTCATCATAGCCTTCACATTCTTTCTGATTTGAGTGATCCATCTGTTTCAAGCAAGCTAAATATGTTTAACGTGAATTCTTGCTAAATATTAGTGCTGTATTCAATGCATCGATACGACAATGTATCATCACAGAGATTTGACGATACGAGTATCGATACTGCCGGCCTTGTATCGATATTGTGGCACGTGTGCAGTAGTGGACCGCGCTTAATTTGAATACAAGAGCACCGTTTAAAATGGAGTAGAAAATTTACAACTGCTGTCCCCTGAGGAGAGATGCCTCCTTCCATTACGCCCAATCTCCCGTCCTGGGTTTCCATCAAAAACAATTCTGGACTGTCCCTGTCTCCTCTTCTCCACATTGATCTCCTGTCCTAATGAGAGATAAGAAGAGAACACTTGCTAAAGTTTTAACCTTGTAACTAATACCACACGTCTGATTTCTTTGTCTTTTTTCTTCTTCTGTCTTGAAGTTGCTTGTACTAGCCAGTGGTAACCTGCACATTATGGTATAGAGCACTGGTTGTCAACCAGGAGACCGGGGTCCACTTGGAGGCCTCAGCAATTTTCCAAGGGGGGGCTCAATATGACTTAGAAGTCATATTAAATTAGCCAAAAAAAAAAAAAAAAGGTATTTCTTCTTTTAAATCACTCCTTCAATTTTTTTTTCTCTCCCCAGTTTTTCCAGTTTTTAAAGGATGTTTACTTCCAGAATAAAATTTTCCTGATAAATTACTCACCCCCATGTCATCCAAGATGTTCATGTCTTTCTGTCTTCAGTTGCAAAGAAATTAAGTTTTTTGAGGAAAACATTCCAGGATTTTTCTCCATATAGTGGACTTCAATGGTGGCCAATAGGTTGAAGGTCCAAATTGCAGTTTCAATGCACCTACAAATGTCTCTACACGATTCCAGCTGAGGAATAAGGGTATTGTCTAGTAAAATGATCGGTCATTTAAAAAAAAAAAAAAAAGTTGTAGACTTTTTATCCACAAATGCTTGTCTTGCTCTAGCTCTGCATTGCGTGTCTGCCACTTCATGCATTACGTAATCATGTTGGAAAGTTCACACACGGTTAGCTCTTTGTCTGTGTACTTCAGTTCAAAAAGGTAGGGTAGGGTGAAAAACTCCATCTCCTTTTCTCCTCCAGCTTCAAAATTGGCCAACATCGTTGTTTTACCTTTTTTGTAAAGGGCGTTTGACTTTCTTTACATGTTCGCTTTGTAAACACTGGGTCTCTACTTCCACCTGTCACGCGTGACCTTTCCAACATGACTACTTAATGCATGAGGTCGAGCTAGTGCAAGATAAGCAATTGTGGGTAAAAAGTACATACATACGTGTATATATATATTTTTTTCTTTTAGAAAATGGCCAATCGTTTCACTAGATAAGACCCTTATTCCTTGGCTGGGATCATGTAGAGTCCTTTGAAGCTGCAATGAAACTGCAATTTGGACCTTTAAGCCATTGGCCACCATTGAAGTCCACTATATGGAGAAAAATCCTGGAATGTTTTCCTCGAAAACCTTAATTTCTTTGCAACTGAAGATCGAAAGACATGAACATCTTGGATGGCATGGGGGTGAGTAAATTATCAGGATTTTTTTCTGAAAGTGAACTAATCCTTTAAAGGGGTGGTTGAATTTTTTTTTTTTTTGTAGGCTTGATTGTGTTTATGGGGTGCTGTCTAACGTGTTCATGCTTCGTTTAAAAAAAAAAAAAAACATTATTTTTCACATAATTTACCTTTATTCTACACCGCTCTGTCCCTTCTCTGATAAACGCTCTGATTATTTCCTGGTTTAATGAAGCCCCTCCCTCAGAAATACACAATGAGCTCAGATTGGTTAGCTGGCCCAGTGTGTTGTGATTGGCTAAACCGCCTCTAGTGCGCGTCTAAACATCCCGCCCCTCACCTCAGCGGCATGTGCTCCGGTTGTATTGTAAACAATGGCGTCATCTATATTGCTTATCAATCTGAGCCCGATTGAGACGCAGAGGATATTAGTGAAGAGGATCGTGCAGAACCTGTGCAAGCATGGCTCTTAATGGTATGTTTGTTTGTTGTTGTCTCATACTTTCAGATAAGCTGTTATTTGTAAATGCTACTGATTCTTTTAGCTTTTAAAATACGGTTTTATCCTGATTAAAGCTTTAATACAGCACAGCAACCACATGCGTGTCCATGTATAACGTTGAAGTAGCATTTAACTAACACTAACTAACATTTAAAAAAGTGAAATCGCAAACAACAATCCCTTTAAAAACCTGGATGTATGATGAAGCCTAATTTTAAAAGTTTGATTTCTAGACCTGGGAAAGTCATGTAACTTAATAAAATCTCATAACTCCGTTGACAATTTTATAATGAATTATATATATTTTTTTAGTTATGCCAAAATCTAAATTATTTTTTGTGTAGAAACTGTGAGTAAAACTGAGTAAATATAAAAAAAAAACTTTTTCTTAATCCTTGTCTTGTAAGTCATGAAAAACTGGAGAAGCCATGGCACTTTTAAATGCTTAACAAGTATAAACAACATGGCGGTTTACTAAAAATTGCCGGATGTTAATGTCTCGGGTTGCTAATGTGTCTTTCATCAAAAATAGCTAACACCCAAACGGGATACACTCTTGGCAACCACGTTTTTTATTTACAGCCATAAGACACCAAAACATTGCTGTGGTTATCAACATGACAACCATCACGGGTTCGAGATTAAGTCCTGTATTCTTACACACAGTATTTAGGGCATGTGGAACTGGTGAAGGGACAGTAAGGATGGGGCTTGTGGAAAGATATTTAAAACCTATTTAGTATGTTTCAGTATTTTTTTTTTTTTTTTTTGTAGTTGCAGTATATGTTGTGCATAGGCCTATGGTTGGCTTGAAATCGAATGTTCTGATGTTGTGATTCTTTGTTCTGGTTGGTTTGGTTTACAGAAGCATTTTTAAAACATACTTACAGAGAAAATGAATGGGAAAAAAAATTCTACCCCGATTACAGAAATGCCGTTGAGCTTATTTTGATAAATACCTCACATTTGTAGCCTTCTGTGCTGAAATTTTGAGCCTCTGGGTCTCCACTGTCAAGCTGTGGCTGTCACTCATTCCTTGAACCATCATCTTACTCTCTTCACCTAATAAAAATGACTGCGCTCTTCATCTGAAGGGGAGCGGATGGATTTTTCCTTATGCTTTCAACTTCAGTTTCTTTAAAAAGACATGAGTACTATCGTAAAACGCATGACAGATGTATGGAATAATTCAGCGTCTGTGTTTGATGAGCCCGTGTGTAACCAGCACTTCATTAATCACTGTCCGTGGAAGTTGTCCAGTGATGCCCATCACTCTCAATTACTCTTCATTGAAATGCTGTGACAAAGCTCAACCGTACGATTAAAGGCCTTATGCCCGCTGTCGGCAAAGGACAGAACGCTGGCAAAGTCAATAACATTCAAGCGGCCTGGCATTAAAAATGTTTCCTATTTTAGGCCAGCAGCTGAGTTTAGAGCAGAGCTCGTCATAAAGGTGACACGGGTCAGAACTTTCTTGTCGCCATCGGGGGAGAAACAGACGCTCTCAGATGATTAAACAACTGCCAGCCATTCGTTTGAGGGGGTGGCTGCATAAATATTCAATCGAAAGAGGTGACGTGCGGCCATTCTTTTAAACCTGTTGACGAGCCCTTCTTAAATAGAATCAGATCAGCGCCGCCGATTACAAATTTTGACAAAAGTCGTCATGCTGACAGGGACAGGAGACTGTGGCTCAGGCACAGCCCCCACAGCTGACCGGGGGACATGCTAACAACCCAGGACAACAAGGAGGTGATGACTGCTCTGAAAGCAAAATAGACCTGCTGGTTCTCTGGCGTGCCAACGTCCCTCCCCACGTGCTCGTGCTTTTTTTTTTTTTTACTGCCTTGCATGGTGCTATCCACTCATAGACAAAGACTTAACAGCATTTGGAGATCTGAACATAACGTAGTAAATTAAATAGGGCTGAGTGATGTAACTACAAATATAGTAATACAGGGTGAGAATATAAAGGTTTTTATGTGTATATTAGTATGTAGTAATAAAAATATTTTTTTCTGTTATAATAATAATATTAATTTTACTCTTGCTCTGGTTTAATGTGTGAAAGCAAAGAAAACAACCATAAATATTAGTTTTGTAATTGTTGTGTTGGTATATAAATTGTTTATTATTATTTTACATTTTTATTTTTTATAATAATTGTATTATTATTATTATTACATACATTTAAATGATTATTAAATATTTTATAGTTCAATAGTCCTTGAGTGAGTTTTTTTTTTATAGGTTTAAACTTTATAATAATAATAATAATTGAAATTATATGTGTTTCCCTAGTTTGTTATACTTGTTTTTAATGAAATAATTCACACAGTTTCATGGCCGGTAAAAATTTATATTCTGTGGATTTTCTTATGTCACTGGCCATTGGCAGGTGTGGCAAAATGTTTTTAGGACCTACATATTATTATAATAATATTAATTATTATTATATTATATCTCAATCAAATAGTGATCATTGCATACACATTCTATCATTTATTTAATTTTAAATCAATGTTTTTTTATCTCTAAAATGACACTTTATTACATAATACTAATCTAACACATATTATTTAATACCATATAATAATAGTCATTGTTGCCAAGTAGATTGAGAATGCTTAAAACATGAGTTAAAACTGTTAAAATCTAGTAGAGTAAAATAATCAAGGTATTTTCCACACTTGTTATCATTAAATAAACAAAAGCGTTGATGATATTTATTTTCATTTATATTCACTAATATAACGATAAGTATTAAGAAACGGCAATATTGATCAAAGTTTTTAACAAAACATTTTTAATATTACAAATGGCTGGTCTAATTTGAACTGATTAACACTGAACTGACTTTTCATTTTGTATTTAGCACCGTTTATGAATTCATTTTAAATGTCTTGATAATAGCATGAAACAGAATGACATGAAATTGACAGTACTGATATTAAACTTAACTAGCTCAACTGGAAGAGCATGTCCGAAGTCATGGGTGCGATCCCAGCAAATTTCTAAAGGTCAAATGTGCACCTCGCAATCACGTAGGAAAACCGCATCTACCAAATGCACACATGGAAATGCTTGATAGTATGTTTAGCACAGTCCGTCTTGGTGGTTGTGTTTTGACTGACATGGCCGTTCTGTCACGTCTCGCCCCCCCAAAGTTGAGCTGCTCCGGTATGTACAGGTCAGTCTTTAGCCATCCCAGTTATGCACATAAGCCCGTGTTGGTTTTAAACTGTAAAAATTCCTGCTAAACTGGCAGTGCTGGCGGTGGTTATGAGTGATGAAATCTTGACCCTGAATTTATGACCTGGGAACATGCACTGAGTCGCTGTGTCTTGTTTCTTTTTCTCTTTAAAGAGGGCTGAGGGAGGGCACAGTGGGCTGAACTTGTGAACCAGTCGGCTCCCTTGTTACTGTTTAGTCAAGTTTAGGTTGGGCTAATCCTGGGCTCAATGCACAGATTCCAAACTCAACAGCACAGATATATGGGTCTGCTCTCAATATAGCAAGCCAATAAACAACACTCTTCTTTTTGCAGGGTATCAGATTTTTCACTGACATTTTTGTTGAGAAACTTTGAATGGAATCTCTTAATCGTAATTTAAATCTTATTTATTAACAAAGCAATATCATTTCAGACTTCATTCAGTTAATTTTAATCAGTTAGGTTGATCACCAGATCTTGGTGAAGGAAGGCCATCATTATAAGGCAAGGCAGAGATGTTATTTGATTATGGAAGGGCCTCAGAAAGTTAGATCTAAATTGTAGGTTAGTATTAATGAATAGTTTATCTTGTGTAAAAGAAGAAACGCAAGGAACCGATCAACCATTGTAAAAGTCCCATAGTATTCATCAGGTCTCCATTACTTCTGCCTATGATCAGCCATCTGTTTGCCAACACTCTTTCGGACATTTTCTTTTAAGGTGACAAAGGGGATAGCCAATTGTGTTTCTGTTTATCAGAGGTGACATGACCATTGGCGCAAGTGGGCGAGGAGGCCCACTGTTGCCATAGCTAAATATACATCCCTGACAGCTTCATAATAGGTTCCAGGAAGTTCAGTTGAAAATAAAAACAAAGCAACATTTCTAGCTGATTGGTTTTGAAAGGCCGTTTTTTCTTGCTGAATGGGAAAAATGTGGACTTCAGCATTCCATGGCAGTGATGCCAGTCGGATTGGATAGGCGCAGCCTTGCGTGTGCAGAACGAACGGGCCGAGATGGAGATTCAACAGACTGCAAAAACTCGATATATGGGAAAGAGTTCTGTCACGAGGTTAAAAAAAACAACACCACATAATAAATGCAATGATTTGATGAGTTTGTCGAAGCATTGTGTAATTATTCACAGTCCTCCTTTACATAGTTCATACAAAGAACAAATGAATAAAATCTTCTACATCGAGTCAATGAATTGTTGTGAGGTTAATAAATACATATCAATGTCATACTTTTATCTCGGGACTGGCTTAAAAAAACTGAGCTAGTTGACAAGTGTGAAAGGGAATGGGGTCTCAATTATGCACTTATAAACTAAGCCTAGCGAAGGCCGTAATGTAAGCAACATTGTGTCAAGTTTAGTCTGAAACCTTCTGAGCATTGTTGGCATGTGGATTCTGATAGCGTTCAAGAGTGTGTTCTGGTAGCAAACTTTTTCCAATGTAATTTTATTCACACAATTAGTTTTTCTTTCTTTTTGTTTTCTTATTTCATTTCACATATTTTGTTTTATATATATGGAATGGAATGAATGCATGTACAACAAACTGTATGAGGTGAATCCAGTAGTATATGAAAGAAGTAATTACGGTTTTAAAAATAGATGGACTCACTCATTCATATTTATTGAAAGGCGAAGAGAAACCAGTTTGCGACTTGTAAGAATTTTTTGAGTGTAAAATATTTTAATAGAATGTCCAGTTTTAAATATTAGACAACGTTTTTACTCAGAAAATACTTAGAATACATTTTTAAAAAGGTCTCCCCCAGAAGAATTTTAGAATTTATCAGTGATTAAATTGAAAGATTCTATATGATTTTTATCATTACTATTGTTGTTTACTTGTTTTTGTATAGTGATTTGTTTAAGAAAATGTTATATTATTGTAAATGATGTATAGAAATGATACTGTTAATGTTTCCATGAATAGCCATTATTGCTGATATGGCATTAAAACATAATAAATGCATGCATACATACATTTGTTTTTTATTATTCGAGATCTAATAGTCAGACTTTCCATGAAAAAAAAAAATCTGATCATTTTAAAATTGTTTGGTCCAAGGCTGGAAAAGTTATGGATATTGATAAAATCATAGAAGTCATTTCTGTTTTAAATGCACAGACAGTTGGCCATAGTGATGTATAGTTTTTTTTTTTTTTTTAGTGAATAGTTCTTTTAAATTAATTGTTATGCTATGTTACGCTATGCTATGCTACGTTATGTTAAGTTAAAACAGTCTTACTGATTCATTTCTGAGTTGGCCTGATTCAGAAGTTTTCAAACCCTTATTCAGTATTCACAAATGACTGGAAAGTTCATGAAAAAATCCTGAACATTTACTGTTCAAATTGTATTGTTGCATTTTTTATTTTTTTACAATTTAAAAAATATATTTATCTATTTGTTTATTTTAAACAATATGTGGTGGTCAGTAACGCATAATAAAAAAAAATTAGTTAATTTAGTGATTTTGTAAAGCAAGCTGATCACCAGAGTTGGCTTGCGACTAGGAGGGCATGACCGATTGCTTGCGTAGTGCATAGACGTCTCTTCTTACTCTCCATTTGTTCAAAACGTTCTCATGTGAAAACGGAGCTTGAATGTTTACAAACACATATCTTGCTGTTGCTATCTAGGAAGAATTTTGTCATGAATTCATAAAGATAATGCACTCCCTGGCCAGGGGCCCATGTGCTCAGCTGTCCCACATTACCACACAGTATGGTGGAAGAGCCACTTAACGCCGCACGGTTTAAAATTACCGCACTGCTGGCAAACGGCTGCAGTATTCTGGTCCACCACCACTTCTGTAAATTGTGTTTGTATTTCTTTTTTGCTTCTCCGGTTTGGGGTAAATTATGTGCTGAGAGATGTTTTATGACAAACAGCAAGCCCCAGGGAAGTGCACTTTAGACATCACTAGAAAAGGTTGAGATGGATGGGAATTTGGCTCGAGTACTTTTGCTTTTGCTCTTCAAACTCTCAGCCATGAATGGAAACTAAGAGGGAGCTGAGGCCGCGCACGAGTCTTCAAGTCCTTCCGTCATTTTTCTTCCCCGGAACGGCTCTCCTAGCTTTGTGTGTGCACGTCTTGGTGCGTGCTGTTTTGTTTTGAGAGCTACGGTAGTTGAACCGGTCATAGCTGATGTCAGTCTCGGCCTGTGGAAAGCACATTGCGGTCTCTCACTCCTCTTTCCATGCCGGGCTGCTTGCAGTACTGCAGACATGCTGACCCACAGGGGAGTAATTTATGACAGTTGTCGCCTTGGTCTGCTAAGCTGCACAGGGCATTGCCCGCCACTCTCAGCATAGCATTTCAATATCCTGCTGGGAGTACACCCGATAGGCTTTAATGTTTGCTCACTGTGGAGACCCTGTGGTATCACTGCACAGAAATGTGGTCCCCGACCCGGTGTTGTTCAAAGTCACCAGCTGTTACCATGGAGAGAGATACTGGCACTAACAGACGTTCAGTTCCTTTGGTCTTGGTGGATGATTACACTCTGATTGTTCCTGACAATTTGCTTTTGTTTTTCCAGTATTACAGTTTCAATGCTGTGTAGCCAGTACCATTGTTTGTTAAATGACATTTTGTTAACATTTCTATTTTTTTTTTTTTTTTTTTTCAGATTTTTTTTAAAACTTAACTTTTTTTTTTAATCGGCAGTATAAAGATTTTGCAAATATAGTTTCAAATGGCATTTCTTTTAACACCAGTCTTTGTTGCCCACTTTTGTTTTATATATATATTTTTTGTAAAAAATATTTTTGTTTGTGGTTTTGTTTTTTATCTTGGATTTTTTTGTTTTGGTTTTGTGTTTTTTGCTTTGTTTGTTTTGGTCTTGTTTTTTGTTTTGTTTTGTGTTCTATTGTTGTGTTGTGTTTTGTTTTGGGTTTGTTTGGTTTGGTTTTGTTGTTTGGTTTTGTTCAGTTTGGTTTGAAAACTGACTCTCAAATGTTTGTGAATCAGATATGCTGCTTTTGATGTTTGTTGTAGTGGGCAACCAGCGAAGTTAACTACAAAAATGTGTAATCTATTTAATGCATTATTTCATGGCATGCCATCTTATGCAGTTCTGATTGGAAGCTTAAAAGCATACTACCGTTCACAATTTTAATTTGTATATTAACACACTATGTGAAGGCTTTTGCTCCGGTTCACTTTTTTTCTCCCCCCAAATTCCAAATCGTTCTTTGCTGTTGCAGGTTACATACAGTTCATGGAGAGTAGAGTGTTCTTTCTGCAGTCGTCATGAATAGAACAATCGCAGCTAAAGTCCTCAGATTCACAACTAATCAACACAGACCCCTAATATATACAGTCAGGTCCATAAATATTGGGACATCGACACAATTCTAACATTTTTGGCTCTATACACCACCACAATGGATTTCAAATGAAACGAACAAGATGTGCTTTAACTGCAGACTGTCAGGTTTAATTTGAGGGTATTTACATCCAAATCAGGTGAACGGTGTAGGAATTACAACAGTTTGCATATGTGCCTCCCACTTGTTAAGGGACCAAAAGTAATGGGACAGAATAATAATCATAAATCAAACTTTCACTTTTTAATATTTGGTTGCAAATCCTTTGCAGTCAATTACAGCCTGAAGTCTGGAACGCATAGACATCACCAGACGCTGGGTTTCATCCCTGGTGATGCTCTGCCAGGCCTCTACTGCAACCGTCTTCAGTTCCTGCTTGTTCTTGGGGCATTTTCCCTTCAGTTTTGTCTTCAGCAAGTGAAATGCATGCTCAATCGGATTCAGGTCAGGTGATTGACTTGGCCATTGCATAACAGTCCACTTCTTTCCCTTCAAAAACTCTTTGGTTGCTTTTGCAGTATGCTTTGGGTCATTGTCCATCTGCACTGTGAAGCGCCGTCCAATGAGTTCTGAAGCATTTGGCTGAATATGAGCAGATAATATTGCCCGAAACACTTCAGAATTCATCCTGCTGCTTTTGTCAGTAGTCACATCATCAATAAATACAAGAGAACCAGTTCCACTGGCAGCCATACATGCCCACGCTACCACCACCATGCTTCACTGATGAGGTGGTATGCTTAGGATCATGAGCAGTTCCTTTCCTTCTCCATACTCTTCTCTTCCCATCACTCTGGTACAAGTTGATCTTGGTCTCATCTGTCCATAGGATGTTGTTCCAGAACTGTGAAGGCAAGGAACTGCTCATGATCCTAAGCATACCACCTCATCAGTGAAGCATGGTGGTGGTAGCGTGGGCATGTATGGCTGCCAGTGGAACTGGTTCTCTTGTATTTATTGATGATGTGACTACTGACAAAAGCAGCAGGATGAATTCTGAAGTGTTTCGGGCAATATTATCTGCTCATATTCAGCCAAATGCTTCAGAACTCATTGGACGGTGCTTCACAGTGCAGATGGACAATGACCCAAAGCATACTGCAAAAGCAACCAAAGCGTTTTAGAAGGGAAAGAAGTGGACTGTTATGCAATGGCCAAGTCAATCACCTGACCTGAATCCGATTGAGCATGCATTTCACTTGCTGAAGACAAAACTGAAGGGAAAATGCCCCAAGAACAAGCAGGAACTGAAGACGGTTGCAGTAGAGGCCTGGCAGAGCATCACCAGGGATGAAACCCAGCGTCTGGTGATGTCTATGCCTTCCAGACTTCAGGCTGTAATTGACTGCAAAGGATTTGCAACCAAGTATTAAAAAGTGAAAGTTTGATTTATGATTATTATTCTGTCCCTTAACAAGTGGGAGGCACATATGCAAACTGTTGTAATTCCTACACCGTTCACCTGATTTGGATGTAAATACCCTCAAATTAAACCTGACAGTCTGCAGTTAAAGCACATCTTGTTCGTTTCATTTGAAATCCATTGTGGTGGTGTATAGAGCCAAAAATGTTAGAATTGTGTCGATGTCCCAATATTTATGGACCTTACTGTAAACACAGTCATGGTCTCGTACAATCTTTGGGAGTCGGTCCACACAGGACTGATCAGTTCAGACCCTCCAGAGGTCTTCGTTAATGCTGTTCTGCAGTGTTTGGGCTGTTCCTCACTAGGCCCTCTGCCCTCTTACTCGCTCTCACACACACAGCAAACTGAAACAGCTCAGATTAAGATTAATCCTCCTTAATGCACCGGCTCATAATATAGTCATTAGGTGACTTGAGCCTAATCCAGCCCATCTAACCACCGTGCTTTATAAAACACACAGGATTTGCTGTCAATGCTTGGAGGCTGGAAACACAGCATCACGTATAAATACAGGCCGCTCTGACACTTAATACTGATTAAGGCTTCACTGAATGGTAAATGTAAATGAAGAGCTCGTGTTGAGCTGGAGTGTGAATGAACAGAGGCCTTCACTGGAAAGTAAGCGCCCATGTTACATTATGTGACTTCAGGCTGACAAGAATAGGTCACCAAAAAATGATGGTTCGGTCATCATTTACTACCCTTCATGCAGTTTTCAATTTGCTGTTTTACTGTAAGGTAAAATGTTTCTGTTCACACTATTTTCATTGAGTTACTATGAGCTTTTGTTCTGTGTGAATTTTCAAGTCAAAATCACATTCTCTGCTCTGAAAGTCAGAAAAGTTTGGAATAAGGAAATAAGAAAAGACGTGTAAGGAAGGACAGAATTTTTATTTTGGGTCAAGCGGCTATATGAATTATTTGCGCTCCGGCTTATGGTAGTCAGGCTGCAGTAGCAGCAACACAGCTGGCTTCTCTTAAAGTGAGGAGGCCGAGATAGAGCTCAGCACCTTTGAGATTAATCAGCTGTACTCTTCTGCAGTGAAGAGTTCTGCTGGACACCGGCCAGTGTCACGCCCCAGTAGATAACTCACACTAGTGTTGTCAAAAGACCCGGTACTTCGGTACCAAGTCGGTACTAAAAAAATTAAAACGTCATGGTACTAGCTTTTTTCAAGTTCCGGTGGTACCGAGTACCCGGTCAACCCGGTTCTTGATCCGTACAGCTCTATGATTTCCACGATGCAGAAAACGCGGACGGAATCCCGGAATCCAGTTATAAAAACGGAATTTACAGTTTAGCACGGAATGTCACGGAATTTGTCAAAGTTTAGATGAATTAATCAAAAGTAGGTCATTACACTTAAATCAAATCGCGACATGGACTAGTATCTGTAAATATTAAGCCGCAAACGTCGATTCAAATATGAATCCCACATGTTCTGCGAGTCTCTGTGAATGAATGAATGGCAGAGACGTGCGTTTTTTTTTACTACATACACTGAAGCGCGCGTGACGCTTGCAGTGATTTCAGCATCTACCGTCTCAATGAGGACATAAATACATAAACTACATGTCCAGAACTGCTATGAGTCACTTCACAAGCATTTTACCGTTTCATTTGAGTAAAACCAGTGTCATATCATAGCTACACACATACACACGGAAATGTAAAGGGCCACCCGTCAAAATAAAAGTTTGTTTACTTAAAAGACATTGTGCCAGAAATATATTACTATTATTTAGTAGAATGTATGTGATACTATTACTACTGTTGAAAAAATTAATACATCTTTATTTTGAAAGAAATAATCACACAATATTTCTTCCATATTTTAATTTTAACAGTAAATCCCCTTTATTTACCAAAAAATAAAATGTTTTTAAATTTCATTAATTAAAAGACAAATTAAATTTGGGTGAAATTTGTTTACTGTTTTTCATACTTTATTACTTGCGAAAAAACTTGAAACAATTTTAAATAAATATAAACAATGGCATTGATTTTTTTACATTTTATTTTTGTTTGACTTTATTAATAAAAATAGTATGTTTTTAATTAGCATGTTTTTGTGTTTTGCTTTGGTACCGAATTGGTACCGAGAACCGTGGATTTTCACTGGTATCGGTACCGAATACTGAAATTTTGGTACCATGACAACACTAACTCACACTGACAACTCCACTCTACCATCTGATCAAGAAAGTCAAGACAATGTCTGTCTCTTCAGCATTGTTACAGTTTTTGTTGATAATGTATTTAAACACTCGTATTGAAGTCAGGGTTTGTTTAGTTGCTTTGAAAGCTTTGAATTGCTGTCATTGACTATATGCGTATTTGTATGCTCACATTTATTATAGTACAGTGCATTTTGCAAATGTACAGATAAAGTGAGAATTAAATTGGACTTTTAGTTCAAACTAGTGTTGCTTTCGTCAACGAAAATTATGACTAAATATCGTCGTCAACGAACCTTTATCACGTGACGAAAACGAGACGAGACGCAACGTAAATGCTGGTCATGTGACGATGATGATAATTAAATGTATAATGCAATATCGTTGACGAATAAAAACGAGACTAAATGTGGTTTACAAAATAAAAACTATGCTAAAATGTCTCTTCATTTTCGTTGACCAAAACGAGACGAAACAATGTTATAACGTTATTTCGTCTCGTTTAGTCGCGTTATTATTTTTTTGCAGTATTTCTGTTTCATGTGACTTAACGTTACTTCAGGGGCTGTCAGGGTTGCCAGGTTTTCGCAACAAAACCCGCCCAATTGCTACTCAAACTAGCCCCATTACATTTCGAGGGGGGTTCCCCGGTAAAGTTCCAGGGTCTAAATATTCCATTCCAGCATTCCAGGGGCTAAATATCACGTTATTGGGGTCGCGTCAACCCGCGGACATGAAAAACAACCCGCGGCAACAGTGTTAAAGTAGCAGCGGACTTGGCAACAGTCTGCACAGACGCAGGCGACGTCACTTCCTCAAGCTCCACTCGCGGCATTATTTAGAAGGCGACAACAAACAAAGTTAAGAATGACGCAGAGAAAGGGACCGATGGCCGGCTTCATCTGACTTCAGTTTACAAGCAATACAAGTAACAGACACACACATTTTATTTGCACTTTTTAGTATGTTATTGTAGCTCGAGCATTCAAGCACCTTGTTTCTCTTTGTTAAACTTGAATGTATATATTTTTTCTGGCATTGTCATTTGATGCTATTTTATTTTATTTATTGTTTTTATTTATTTAAATTTATGTGTGTGTAATTCTAATATGTTTGGTTGGTAAAATAAATGTTGTAAATTCAAATCAGAGTGTCTTTGGATGTATTCTTGAGTCTATAAGCTAACAATAATATAATAAGATAACCTTGTTTGAAATGGGTTTGGCTAAAAGAAAATTTTGGTTTTGTCTATACTGCTAGGTACTTATACTATATTGACTGGGTTAAATAGAATTGCATTACTAAAAAGAGACTAAAATACAATTTTCATTGACTAAAACTAGACTAAATGTCATCAGTTTTCGTTGACTAAAACTAGACGAAAATAGTCATGGATAATTCTGACTAAAATAAGACTAAAATGCTCAGACTTTTAGTTGACTAAAACTTGACTAGACTAAAAAGAGTATGAACGTGACTAAAACTAATAAAAACTAAAATGACAGCTTCACACAAAGAGTAGACTAAAACTAAAATTAAAACAGGCCACCAAAAACAACACTAGTTCAAACCAAGCAATCAAACCAGTTATGAAAACGCCTAAATTTTAGTCAGGCATATGCTGAAGCACTTAATTTGACACTGCTTTTGTAGGAGTTCAAAGATTTGTTTTTTATTTATACAATTAAAACTAATGAGTGCACTTAACAACTTGAATTGAACTACACTACTGTTCAAAGGTGTAAAGTCAGTAACAATTTTTTTTCTTTTTGAAAGAAATTAATACTTTTATTCTGCAAGGGTGCATTGTTAATCAAAAGTGACGGTAAAACATTAAAAATGTTACAAAATAACTTTCAAGTAAATGCTGTTCTTCCGAACTTTCAATTTACCAAGGTATCCTAAAATGCATCATGGTCTCCATAAAAACAGCCTATTAAGCAGCACAACTGTTTTCAACATTGATAATAATGAGAAATGTTCTTGATCAGTAAATCCGCATATTAGAATGATTTCTGTTGGATCATCATGTGACACTGAAGACTGGAGTAATGATGTGGAAAATTCAGCTTTGTCATCACATAAATGAATTACATTTTAAATATTTAAAATTTAAATTGAAAATTCAGTCAAATATTTTATCCCTTAAAACTCATCTTTGTCATCACATAAATGAATTACATTTTAAATATTTAAAATTTAAATTGTAATTATATTTAAAGTCCCCCTGTAGTCAAATATTTTATCCCTTAAAACTCATCTTTGATCATCAAAATAAAACATTTAAATGTTTTTTCTTGTGAAAATAATTTTCTCATGCCTTAAAATAGCTTAAATGTAACTCAGGAGGCAGCCAGCGCCTCCTGATCCACTTAACTGTAGTAAACGCGAAACAATGGCATACACGGATAATGACTGATAAAACTGTTTTTACTAGCGGACAACTACAGTGAATACTATAACATACGTTAAAGTTACTTGCTGATGTTGTGTCCTAAAATGCCGTTAAGACTGAATGCAGCCGTTTGTGATTCCAATTCGCGCCTGCGAGTATACGCGAGTGAAGTGCAGATGCCGATGCGGGAGAGGTGGGTCTGACCCCGGGCTACTTTTACACTATTGCCGCGGGTTATAATGCAAGTTAGCGGTTCTAAATTCACATTAAGCCACGGCTTCGTGGGTTTTGTGCTCTAATTTATTTTTGGTTTTGTGCTGGTATTGGTATATTTTGCATGCTAGTGATAGGAATCTATCCCTTGACGTGATTGGTTGTTGAATTTTGTGACGTAGCAAACCGAAGGCTGTTTCAAACCACTTTTCTGGGTCAGCCTTTGGGAAACTACAGTTTTAAGGAGAAAATACTCAGCAATGGTGTTGATTAATGGCACATGGTTTGTCTAAAAGCATATTAAAAACACCACATAGACAAATAAACGACAAAAAAAAAATATTTTCACTACAGGGGGACTTTAAAATTTTTACTGTTTTGGTCAAATAATGTAGCCTTACAGAAACCAAACTTTTAAAAGGGAATATAGATCAGGATTTTTTTTTTTATACAGAATCACACCATTCAACCTTTGTTCTTCCCCTTGTATACTGACTCAAACGCGGTCTAATTGTAGGCGGCAGGGCTTGTTTTAGTATGCGCCACAGTGTCTTTCTAACACAGTAGCCGAGGCCTGTTGTCTAAATCTACAGTGCGTGGTTGCAGGATATGCTCTCACACCCCATGGGAATGCCATTAGTGTGGAACTGAAGGAACACAGCAGGTGAAACAAATAAGGCCCAGATTTTTTCCCCCTTTCTCCCTATCGTCACCTCGCTTTTTTCCTTTTCTCGCTCCCTTGTTCTTTTCCTCTTCCCTCTTTCAGTCCGCTCTCTCTCCTTCATTCTTTCCGTGCAGTTGTGGATGATAGTAGTCATCAGGAGTGATGTGAAATGAGCTCCGAGCCAGAGCATGTGTGGTGATTTATCGTACCGAGCTGACCGCTCTCCCAGGCTTAACCCCTCACTGTAGTCAAACCCCCCGCGGATGCCCGTGCCTTCACTCAAGACACACAGGAGGGTATCTGCAAGGGTACACGTTCAAAGGAGGCTACGGAAACAGCGGGTCTCATATTGGCTGTTTGTTTTTCCTCTAAATAGAGGCGCTAATTTGGGGCCGCCTCGGCTGAAGGACACACTGGG
Organism: Schizothorax lantsangensis; assembly: GCA_027422415.1. Taxonomy (NCBI): domain Eukaryota; kingdom Metazoa; phylum Chordata; class Actinopteri; order Cypriniformes; family Cyprinidae; genus Schizothorax; species Schizothorax lantsangensis. The sequence goes on along the minus strand of CM049852.1, from coordinate 12,849,679 downwards.
GGACGTCTGAGTGTGCCATTTTTAAATAAAAAGGATAAGGATTGAATTTAATTAGACAACCAAGCATGAGTGGATTGAAATTATTATTGGGAAAAGAATGTTTTGTTTGTAAGTGATGCTAACAGTGATCATGTAGACTAAGAATGGACTTTGACTAAAATGTTATTTTAGTTTAGTTAACACTATAAAGTTACTATTGGTGACAGTTGGGGAATTTTGTGAGCTAACATGAGCTTTTGTCAGACATCGCCGTGAATGCAACAATAAACAATGTCTGATTCATGAAGAATTGCGTCTTATTAGTGGTCGACTGATATATCGCCAAGGCCGATAAATTTTTCTGTTTGGCCGGTGTGTTCGAGGTGGGACTTTTATTTTGACGGTGTGCCGGATTTTTATTTTGAGAGAGTGGCTGAGAGCGGCAGCGGCTGAGAGCGGCAGCGCCTGAGCACTTACATTCTCCCTCTAGTTCGCTGTTGTCCTTAACAGTTCTGTCTATACGGATAGAAGTCTGTCTAATGATCAGATAGAACCGTTAAACAAAGGTATTAAATGTATACAAAAAGTATTATAACAATTGCTTTTATATTATTAGTAATAGAAAGGCAAATATTCTAATACTTTCTCATTGGCCTACATCATTCAGCAAATACGCATTTATATAATTTAAACAAATCTTTGAATGACTAATGGACATTTAATTTCACTAACCTTGCAAACTTAGTAGAATCCAGTTGTGAGATCTTGTGAAGTGTGCATTATCCTGCATGGTCGCGTGTGCTCTGCGTGACGGTCGGTCAGGAGGAAACGTGCGATCAACAAACTTTTAACTCGTGATTTCAAACTATGCTTCGCTTTATGCATTTGCCCACTGTCATATTCATGTCATTTTCACTGTGTGCTGTATGTAAAATGACTGTTACCTTGGCTTATTTGAACAATGTGATTCCCAATGCACACAAACTTCCCAGAATACTGAGTGCCCTGTTAGTTAGTGTTTACTTCTTTTTTTACTTTTTTTTTATTTTTTTTTATTATATTTTTATTAAATATTTATTTATTTGTGAAAAATACTTTGTCATCTAAAGTATAAGTATGTTTATTTTACACATTTATTTTGTAGTCCATTTTCAAATGATTTCAAATTTCTTAAATATTAATTAACATTAAAAAAAATTATACCGGCCATCGGCCACCCTGCTTTCCAAGATATCGGCATCGGCTGTCAAAAAACCAATATCGGTCGACCACTACATCTTATGCATCAGTTTGTTTGAGTCAGTAAAAAAGGACTTTCTTCACTTTTAGATTTATTCATAGCTGACTCACTTAGTGATCTGTTTCATGTTCTTACCAAACAGAGTAATATTTATATATAGTCAAAAAGATTCACTTTCAGATTAATTCACAACTGTCTCCCGTAGTGTACTGTGATTCACGCTCTTATGATATTTATATGTAGTCAAAAAGACTCCGTTTCGGATGCATTCACAACTGACTCTCAGGGAACCGTGATTCATGCTCTTACAAAACAGAGTGATATGTGTATATATTACGGCTGTCAATCGATCGTTTTTTTTAATCGCATGATTGTCGTGAGTTAACTCGCGATTAATCGCAATTAACCACACATTTTTATTTGTTCTAAATGTACCTTAAATTAATACTTTTCAAATTTTTAATACTCTAATCAACATGGGCATGGCCAAATACGGATGCTTTATACAAATGTACACTATATTGCCAAAGGTATTGGGTCGCCCCCTTCTAATGAACAGGTTTGACTACTTTAGTAATTTCTATGAGTACAAATCTTAATGTTAAAGCATATAATGATATTCTAGGAAATTGTGTGCTTCTAATATTATAGCAACAGTTTGGACAGGACCCTTTTCTATTCTAACATGACAATGCCTCTGTGAATAAGACAAGGTTCAAAAAGAAAATGATTGATTCAGTCAGTGTGGATGAACTTGACTGGTCTGCATAAAACCAAGTCCTAATCCCAGTTTAACACCTCTGATGTGACTGTAAATGCAGACCTTGAGCCAAAAACTAATCACCAAACACCAATGACTTGTACATATGGGTACAGTCATTTTAGACACTTCCAAAACTGTTGCAACAGAGATGGAAATACAATTTTTAAATACATGCATTATGTTCCCATCGTTGTTGCCACAGATTTGGAAGTGCATTTTTCTGTTCTAAAGAAGGGGATGTCACAATACCTTTGTCTATATAGTGTATGTACAAGTCATTGGTGTTTGGTGATGAGTTTTTGGCTCAAGGTCTGCATTTACAGTCACACCAGAGGTGTTAAACTGGGACTTGGGACTTGCAGACCAGTCAAGTTCTTCCACATTCTGAATCAATCACTCTTCTTCAAACCTTGCCTTATTGCCTTATTCACAGTCATGCATTAGTCATGTTAGTCCTAGAAAAGGGCTATGTTAACTGTTGCTACAATCCACACAATTTCCTAGAATATCATTATTGCTTTAACATTAAGAGAAATTACTCATAGAAATTACTAAAGTAGTCAAACCTGTTCATTAGAAGGGGGCGACCCAATACTTTTGACAATATAGTGTGTTTATTATTATTGAAACCACAGTCAACATAAAGCATGAAGAGTTGACATGTTTCAAAGGTCATAGATGTTTTTCAAAGAACTTGTTAATGTCTATTAGACGCATGAAAAAAAGAAATACCAGGTTCCCATTACTTCTCTTTCTTTGCACTGAACAATTTACTTACATAAACCTGTTTACATTTTTTGCATGCAAAATGTACATTTATTATTTATTATTACATTTGTTTCCCTCTCTGTGCCCACATACTGTATTTTGATGCAGCTAAATTCTCAATAAAACTGTTTTCATTGGCATATTTTACTGTTTCTGTTGTCAGACAACGGAATGAATATGAAATAGTGATTGAAACATGACCCATTAAGACCTAACCAGCTCTCACTTCCAAGATGTTAATCTGCACAAAAATCCTGATAATCGCACCGTCGTCTGATGAAATCAAATACACATAAGGTAAAGACAATAGCTGTGCTGTGATTTCGGCTATACTAGCATGTAAAATTAGAGAAGCAACATAATATCTGTGTTTAACTGAATTAAAGCGCTGCTCCTCTCTGCCGCTTGCTAAAGAGAAACTGAGCAGACGCAGAGAGAAAGAGAGAGAGGTATGTGCGCGCGCTGAAGAGAAACTGAGCAGACGCAGAGAGAGAGAGAGAGAGAGAGAGGTGTGTGCACGCGCTGAAGAGAAACTGAGAGAGAGAGAGAGAGAGGTGTGTGCGCGCGCTGGGAGAGCAAGACCTCGCGCTCACGCGGCAGTACCGGTGATTCTCAGAAACTAGGTTTGGACGCTCTTTTGAAGGGAAAAAAGTCGCTAAAGGGGTCTGCAATGTTGCTAAGTTGGCAACACTGTGCATCTCCATTTCTCCAACTAGGGGTTGGGCCACGGGTCAAACAGAAAATATGCGCTGCGTTAATCGCGTGTTAAAAAAATTAGTGCCGTTAAAATGAATTTGCGTTAACTTTGACAGCACTAGTATATATACATATACATATACATATATACACACATTATATATATGTATATGTATATGTATGTATATGTGTGTGTATATATATATATATATATATATATATATATATATATATATATATATATATATATATATATATATATATATATATATATATATTATATATATATATTTATATTTAATATTAAGGGGTGGCACGGTACACAGATGTCACGGTTCGGTACGTACCTCGGTTCGTGGGGTCAACGTTCGATACGATTTCGGTACAACAGGGAAAAAAACCAAATCTACTATGCTCAGTTTCTTTTCATTTATTTTGAACAGACAGTAGTGAAAATAAAAAAAAATCCCATCTAGATGTGAAAATACTAAATATTATTACATGTTATATACTGTATATAAAATCTGTTTTGTTTTCATTGTGAGTGTACACAAATAAAAGCAGACCTTTATACGGTGATTATTAATAAGACAATAAGTGTTTAAAGTTGATTCTGCTGGTATAAGGAAACAGTTGAAGTGATCGCGCTGGCGCACACACACACACACACACACACACACACAAAAAGCACACATCAGTTCCAGCATTGCTAACTTGACAGTGCAGTTGGTAGTTTATCAAAATAAAATACAGCGAGCCAAACATCAGCGTGCCCTCCTCTGTGTCACCGTTGGAACGCGACTGAAGTACAAAGCCTATCATTTACATAAAAAATAATAGTTTCACATTCAGATAAGTTACATCGCAAATATGGAAATATTATGAAATATTTGGATTTGTGCGGAATGAGAGAGGTAGGATAAACGAGCACAAAGCTCCAATTCGCAAACAGTTGAGTGCACAAGCCTTTTAAAGTGTTCTTGTTTGTCAGTCTATGTGAGAGACGCATTCAGAATCAGCACATGGTCACTGTCTAGTGGGCTTTGTTTTCAAGCACGCAACTCACGGCATTCGCTGTTCTTCTTCTGCTGGCGGTTAAACAGCGTTGCATTGCTGCGGCGCCCCCTTCTGGATTGGGGGTGAATTGCCTGTATTCATCGTAAGGCCTCATGCACCGAACCGAGAGGTCCGTACCGTGACGGTTCGATACGAATACATGTACTGTGCCACCCCTAAAATATATATGTGTGTATACAGTATATACATACATACATACATACACACACATATATATATATATATGTGTGTATATGCTCTACGCGCGCGTAAGACCTCGTACGCTTTCGGTTCGGTACACATATAAACCGAACGATTCTTTGTACTAATCCTATTATGTTTGGAAAATAAAAGCTTAAAGTGTGTGAAATATCAGTGCCACTACGCTCAAAACGCAGCCCAAATGACGTAACAGGCACACTGTGCTGTCTCCGTGATTTAACCTCCAACTTGCTGGGGTTTCGAACAGACGATGATCTTGTATCGACGATAGCCAGAGATATTGTCAAAAACATCAATTATTGCCAATCTTAAGAGGATTTTGCATTTCCAATTAATGTAGGCCTGTTACATTCTTATTTTTATTAGACCTATTATTATTATGAAGTTACTTTTATTATTAAATTAAAAGTACAATTAATTTGCCACGCATATTATTAACGCATAACTGATACAATGCGAGGATAAGATTAGGCTATTTACTCCTCAATTAAAATGTTTTTTTAAAAAGGTCTTATAAAACATGTCTATTAGGCTATAGGCTACCTACAATGAATTATAGTCCTATAATTAAAATATTAACACTGCAGTCATGAATAAAAATCAATGAAATAAAAAGCATTCAAGCACTGACTTTCAAAAACAACCCGTTTAACAGTATGAACAGGCCTCGAGAGAAATATTAAGGAAATAAATGAAAACAGCTATAGGCTATACCGTTATCAGCATATGTTGAAGTAGATTCATCTCTCGTCGTTTCTGAGAGAATATGCGGCGTCAGATGCCGAAAGCTCCGTCATTACTCCATCATTCCGTTTTTACTTTCACTTTCTGTTTATAGTGAATTGACTGAGATTAAGATGTTCACCGGCATAAATCTTGCGCAAAGTTTGCATGTGTGCAAACGCGTACTTGTGTGATATCCATTGGCTCACCTTCATGGTTTAAAACAGAAATATTTCCAACATTGCGACGTAACCAATTGCCCCGCCCCCCGTATGGAAAACGTACCGAACCGTGACACCACTGTGTCGTATTAACCGAACCGTGCAATTTTGTGAACCGTTACACCCCTAATGTATTGTATGTATATAGACCCTTTTTCATGTTTAGTGAAAAAACATTGTGATGTTTTTCTGTGGGCAGAGCTTAGGAAACTGGACAGAGAAGAGTCCCCTGATCGCTTACTAACGCTAGTTATGAAGTCTGTTAGCTTTTTCATTTTTTTAAAACAATATGTTTTGTGGTTTAACCTGCATATGTAAGGTCACAGATCACTGTCCGGGACCGTGATTGTTATTTGAAAATGTTAACTTTAACGGACGAAACCAGATTGGCTGACCCGCACACACTTTTACTCAAAGGATGGACGATCTGACAGGATTCCCTCCGGTTGAGTCACATCTAACGTTTATAGTTAAGACAAACTCACCGTGTCTATCTAGTCATGAAGTATATATGTATATACATTTCAATTTCAGCAGGCAACTATTTGTACAGCTACATTATTATTTCAGCCACAATTAATCACAACAATGTATAAACAATTACATATGATTAAGCATATAAATCGTCAGTTTGTTGTTTTACACCCATGCACACAGACATTTCATACATGACAGTGAGATGCATAAAACATCTTTAGACGCTCCCATAACAACAATTAAGACAATACTTTATTTAACCTTTTCTGATAAGAAGTGTGCGCTGCAAACGCGAGCATTTTTGACTATAGTTTCTGTCCAGTCCGCTCGTTTTATCTTGTTTAAACAGCTGTCGTCGTTTTTTTTGTCTGGCAGAGGCAGCAGGTATGCGTTAACATTTCAAATTGGAGCCTCTACTACATCGATTCGGGCACCCAACATCACAACAAGATGATAATTTAAGCTCCTTGTGTAGACGAATCTGCGCTGGTTTGAATGGGCCGCCTCCAGTTTTCGCTCTGTTTTGCCTCCAGCTAGCACTGTGACGTAATTGTGACGTCGATATTGCGTAGCTTGTCAGTGATTTACGGTTCTGTATTAAATGCCGCTCCATTTGAAAACAGGTGATGGAGATTTACCGCTAATCAAGGAACCGGCTTTACTGAAGAGATGCGCATGCATATCGCATGAGATATATCGCCCAGCCCTAATATGTATATGTATATGTATACAGTGTATATATATGTATATGTATACATTATATATGTATATGTTGACTAAAATTGTTGCAAATGCAACAAAACAAATTAGGTTTTATCAGGCGTTGTAGTGAGCCATAATATCCAATTCTCGTCATTCGTGTTCTTAGAAAACAGCAATATTTATATGGATTTGTTTTGTTTGGAATCCTGATGTTTCATAAAGGGATATTCCTAGGAATAGAGACAGACTTGGATGTTTCCAAATGTGAACTCTAATACACTGAATTGCATCAGAAGAAAAGAATCTCCATGTCTAGATACATCAGGCAAGTGGTATTGTAAAATTTGTAGCAGCTTTACATGATTAGTGATGTATCAGAATTGAAACTCTTGCCACATTGTGATGGCCACATCATTCCGCCACCGTGTCACACAGTAATTCAACTCTGAACGCTACTGGGATGCTTCCTGGAGACTTCCCACCGTAGACTTATGGAGCCCAGGAAGTAACCTTCAGCAGCACATTCCTCAGGAAGCGCTCGGTGGAGACACACTCACACACGCACACTCGGCGGAACTGGAATCTGTATGCTTGCCATCTCTCAAATGTTTTAATTCAGCATGATAAAACATCCGTTATTTATAAGGTGATTGAGCGTAAAGTATTTTGGAGCACAAGTCCATCCATCATGAGTAGACAGCAAGCTGTGAAACACATTACTGTATGCTCCGGCCTGCTCTTCACTGCCCGGCTCCTCTCCGCTCTGTGGTCAGCCGGAATAATGTGGCTTCTGTTCAAAGTATGCAGCATAAAAAATACATTTTATTTGCAGGATAACAGGTGCAGGCTAGGCAGGGAATGTGCACTAATGAAGTCATGGTTTGTGAATGCATCATGTTTGGACTGGAGTCCTCTTGTTGTTTCCCAATAAGTTCTTAATAATTGGTTTTGTACGAATTAAAAAGAAATATTACATCAAGGAATAGATTAAAGCGGTTAAATGTTTTGCGAAAGTTGTTATAATATAGTATAATACAGTATTTAATAATGACAGGTAAGGTCCAAAGTGTACGTATTTGACAAGTTTTGTAAATGCAACAAAAATTCTGAACATTAATGTTGATTATTAATATTAATAATTACATTTTTAATAGCATTATTAGTTATTAACCATAATCTGAAACTATTTATCAGTTTACACTCCTGTTCAAAAGTTTTTGAAAGAAATTTATGCTCACCAATGCTGCATTTATTTGATCAAAATACAGTGCAATATTATGAAAAATGTTTTTTGTTTCATTATTTTTAAATGTGACTTATTCTTGTGATGGAAAAGCTAAATTCTTGACAGCCATTACTCCAGTCTTCAGTGTCACATGATCCTTCAGAAATCATTCTATTATGCTGATTGGCTGCTCAAGAAACATTTATTATTATCAACATCAGAAACAAAAAGACATCTGTAGCTTTTGATGGTTTTATCAGTGTCTCTTGTCTAGATGTCATTCTTAAAAAAACAAAAACGTTTAGCTTCATATACAGCACAGTTATTTATCTCTCCCTTCTTCCCTATTTTGTCTTTTTCCCTCCTCAAAGTAGAGTTCATTCTCACACTAGCAGCATTTCACCTCTGTCAAAACTAACAGCGTTTGAATCTGCTCAGAATGACTGGAGGGTGATTTGAACAAAGCCCCCTAGGTCAAAGGTCGCCCTTAGCCCTGCTGTTTGTTTGTTTGCTTTTGTCACTCAAAATCTCTTCTGCACTTTTTCTTTTTTTTTAATATCGGCCTCAATGTGCAGCAAACAAAGCCCCGGCCGCCCCTCGAGTGCAGGAGAGAGTGATGAGGTGGAGGAGAGAGCAGAAAAGGCTGGGATTAGGGGTGAGGGCTAGCTAAACAGGCCAGTTGTTTATCTTTGTGCAGTGAAGGTAGTGCTGTGCTGTCACTTTCTCATTCCTCACATAAAAAACACACTCCTCCTCATGCTTTGGGCTCCCGGTCAGTAGTAGTTAATGTAAGACCACTTCTCCAGACCCCCTTCTCATTAGCTTACCTAATGTTAAGAGCTTTGATCTTGAAGAACAGGCCTCTTGATGCATTGCAACAATTAATGTTATTTATAATGGCCTACCCTCACTCCTTCTCTTTTTCTATGCTTTTTTACTGGCAAACTACTGTTCAAAAGTTTAGGAGTAGTGAGTTGTTTTTTGTGTGTTTTTTTCAAAGCCTCTGATGCTCGCCAAGGCTGCATTTATTTGATCAAAAATACAGTAAAACAGTAGTATTGTGAAATTATCACAATTTAGCAGCCCTTCAGTGTCAAATGATCTTTAAGAAATAATACACTAAGAAAATGGTTAAGGTACTGTTCATTTTCTGCCAAGACATTATCTGTTAATTTTATGGACATGTCCTTCAACCCTAAAATACAAAATGCATAATTCTTAATACAGGGAAAATACCTGTGAAAAAAAATAAATATGGAAATTCCTTTATTAACGGTATATTGGTCCCCTAATCTTACAGGCTTTACTTAGTGTACTAAGTGCTGAATTGGATGCTCGAGAAACGTAAAGAAAGAGATTCTTTGAATGGAAATTTCTAAAGAACAGCAATTATTTGCAATAAAAATCTTAAAATCTGTAACATTTATAAATGTATTTACTGCCACTTTTGATGTTCTTTGTTGACTTTTTGATTACTTTTGATATTCATTAAAAAAATAAAAAAATAATAATAACTGACCCCAAACTTTTGAATGGTAGTATTCAACTTGAGTTTGGTTTTTAAGAGCTCTTGTTCGTTTTTACTTTTCAAAGCTTTTTGGGGAGGTTATTAAGTTTGTATTTTAAAGATGTTTTCCCTTTTTCTTGGCCAAATGGCAAAATCAGATGTACCCTCGACATCCTGTGCAATAAAAATTTCATCCATTCATGCTAAAATACAGCTTTGATATCGCACTGTGAGGGTAAAAAAAAATCTTCAATGAGTTACTTTGGAAGCTCTCTGAAAAGTTTTAATTTCTCTGGGGCTTTCAAATTGCCTGTTTAGGTTGTGGCGAGCATTGTTCGACGCATTTATAAAACACCACTGTGGGTTGTACCGAACGACCATATGGAGTTCCATAACATTGTTACAACCTAATTGCCCTCTTCGACAAGTGCCAATTTTCTTCAAGAGGCAGGAGAGAAAAGAGCAGGCGTGTTGACATGCGTCAAACTCCTCCCCGCAGATGGATCAAGCTGTGTTTGGGGCCTGAGATGAGAAGTCTCCCTGGGTTTGCCTTAGCCGTGCTGGCCTTGTTAGTTCGTCCCATCTCCCGCAGCATTAGAGCAGGCTGCTGGAAAGACCCGGCTCTAATTCCACTAGCAGATCAATAACCATCAGTGTTTGGTTTTGGACTGCTGGCTTGGTCACGGGATGCTCTACCCCCACCTCCCCTGCTCACCCACATTCGCAACCCTTGTGGGCTGAGGGTCGTTTTGTTTGGAGGTAATTTTCACCGTGAGCTTGTGAACAGTCTCAATTGGCGCTTGTCTGTATGGAGTGAGTGAGTGGGTTAGGAAGGTTCGATGCACATTCATTTATTCTTTTATTCAAAGAGTATAGAAATGTTACACAAATTTCCGAACAGGTTTTTCTATATGCTCTTGTACTTCTCAGTAACAGTTGAAAGAGTTTGATCAATCAACCATAGCTGTTTTCAGCCTGACAGAAGACACTTGGCCCGTATGATTGCTAAAATATGTGACATAGCAGTCTGACAAATTAAGTTATTCATTCTTTTGTGATTAAATTAGGCAAACACAAAGGCCCAGCAGGTCTAGTACTGAGAGTCAGCCACTGTTTGTATTACTGCTGCTGTAGCCTGATCATTTGCTGCTCTGAATAGCTGTGTCCTACACACACACACACACACACACACACACACACACACACACACGCATGCACACGTTAGTCTATAAAGACAGTTGGAAAATTGCCTCCTCTTGTTTGTGTGATGTAATGTGGCTCTTATGGAATTCTGATCTGTCAGTGGTGCTTTAGTTACATTTACTACAAGGGGGGAAGGCTCAAACAGTTTAGGAAACTGGATACTGGATCATTTGGGTCATTTTAAATCTCTTCTGTTTTCTTTTTCATTCCTTTTGAGAGCAGAAGAATATTTATAGTCTCTAAATAATCACCTACTAATGCTATACATATTATATATTTTATATCATTGCATAAATGTCAAAATAGTTATTTTTTCTGGAAATTAAAACAATTATATTAATCTGGTGTTAATACCTATTTTTGAATAATTTACTAAATTTAATGATGATTTGAATATTTACTGCCTTTTGGTGCTTTATGGATTAAAAATAATACCTTAAAATATTAAATACTAAAAAAAAGTGTAATTTAATAAATAAAAATATTATCTAATATCAAGATATTATTCATGTATATTTTCAATGCATTGAAAGAAATTGCTTTGGATAGAAGCATCTGCTAAATGCCTAAATGTATATAATTGATGAATAAGTTTGGCATCAGGTTCACATCAAATAACATCTTGTAGGAAACACTGAACAAGAGTCAACTTGAAACTAATGACAAATCATTAGATAAATAATTTAGCTTGTTTCATTGTTATTATTTATTTATAGTATAAAAGGTTTTAAAATCAAAGGGCATAGCAAAGCCAAAGAAGCAACAGATCTTTTCTTCTGTATTGTGACGTACATACGAGTGTAAAAGTAGTGATGCACGATATTATCGGACCAGTATTGGAATCGTCCGATAATGGCTTTAAATGTAAATATCGGCCTCGGCCTGATATGAAAAATTATGCCGATATGTCTTGCCGATAAGAGGAATACATTAACTCACATGTGCTCAGGGTGTGCTAGCGATTAGATCACGTTAGCAGTGAGGCTCATTCTTGAAGCAAAGTTTTGCCTGAATGCTGATTAGATTCACAGTTTTGGATCTCTGCATTTAATCTGTGAAAGCACGCACAGAATGACGCATTCGGTGTATGATAGAGTAAACAGTAATAGCACGTGCAGCAGCAGCCTCCCCTGGGTCCTAACGCCCGTTCGGTAAAGAGTTTTAATTCCATAGGGGGCGCTGTTGGCCTACTTCTAATAAAATGAAAGCAAAATACACACATAATATTTAGACTGTTTCTGATTAAATAAAGCAGTAATTGATGCCATAAAATTATGAGTGTTTTGATTTAAAGGTCAGAAGCTATAGCTTACATGAAAGAAAAAATATATAAAATTCGCGAACATGACACTTAAATAATTATATATACTGATTTATTCATTAATGTGTAATATGTTATAATTTCTAAAAAATGATGAGCTCTAAAAGATTTTCAGAATTTTTAGAACTCTTTTGCTTTAGACCATTTACAAATGTTAAATCTTAAAATAAAATGTTAAGGTTACCACTGCATCTTTCTGGAAAAAAAAATGCAGGGATTAATATATAGTTTTAGTTATTTTCAAAGCTTTTATTTAATTCTAACAAATAAGTTCTTGTTAAAAACTAACCAAAATTGAAAATAATTAGCTTATAATTTCTGCACAGGAGAGACTTGGTGTTGTTTCCAAACAATAGGAAATATATCGGCATCGGCTATCGGCCAAAATGAGTTGAAAAATATCGGCATATCGGATATCGGCAAAAATCAAATATCGTGCATCCCTATGTAAAAGATTATCTTAAACAAAAAAAACGTAGGATGTCTGGATTTTGAAATGTGGGAATCGAGCTGAAATATAGAAGCAGATAAACGCGAGCATACAGGGGCGGGTTTAAGTGCGCTAAATGATTGGAGAGGTCCTGCATACGTCATCAGAAAGAAGTCTGTCATTGGTATCTGGATTCATTATTTTCATTTCATGCCAACTTTAAAACAATAAAACCTAAATGATGAAGTTTATGTTTTGAGCCTGAATTCAAACCCATTTATAAGGTGACATTAAAAGACTTGCTTTAACTGCTCCTCAGGATGCATTTAAGTCAGTTAAACACTGCTTTAATGTACTTTCTCAATGCTGTTCTCGACATTGCTCTGCTGTTACAAACATTTATAGCTCAGACCCTCAACCGTTAAACTGTGCTCTGTTTTAAGCCCTTTCTGCACCACTGCCAATTGATGTGCATGTGTAATGTGTGGCGGCGGCATCTTCTCCTCTAGGTGCTCCCAGGGGCCCGAGGGTCCGGGGTTATTTGCAGAGGTACCAGTCACACTCGGCTGCACAGGCCGGCTGTTAAACCAGACTCGGTCCACTCATCAGAGTTTAGACCTACAGCACAATAGAACGGGCAGGGCAGTTGCACAGTTCCCAATGCGGTGGGAAAAACTTGATGTTTTCCAAAACTTGAAATCCAATGAAAATGGGGTATTTGTGCATAATGAAGCAATAAATACCATGAAAATGAGAGATATAGTCTCTGTTTTTGCTAACAGTTCCTCTGCTAGTTATGTACAGGCACAATTGAATCTTAAGGGAGATTGTTAGGAGCCGTGCCGTGCCGTTGCTCAATTCTCTGAGCTTGTTCTCCAAGGACACGCACATACTTGGAGACTCAAAACCGTTAGCCGTAGCATACATGGATGGGTGACCGACTTTAATCCCTTTTTTATTTTGGCCAATGTCACACAGAGGTCACCCTGGTTACTGTGTGATTGTCTCACCATCATGGTCCACCACCTCGATTTCTTTATTTCCCTGTGTGGCCCCGGAGATTGCACTGAAGTACCGAGTCATATTTAGCCTTTATTTAAGAAGATTGCCGCACGTGGGGGGAGGCAGAACGACGGGCCGCCGATGGCCGGCCGGATCAATACAACACAATTGAGTTCTCCAATCTGAGAGACTAGCTGCAGTGAAGGTGGCACTTACGGGGTGATCGCCTCTGATGAAGACTTTATTAGCCTCTATTGACAGATTCATTTGAGATCCCTCTCCCTTCATCGCCCCCACTTCACTCCAGACTCCCTCTTCCACTGTAAAGTAATATAGTCTAAGCCCACCTTTAAAAGTTTCTGGGGTTGATGAAACACGTTAACAGCGGACTTATTTTGTCCTGTGTTTTCGAAGCTTGTGAACGTTTCTTCGACTTGATTTCAAAGTAACTTTTGTTATTCTTCTGCCGTCCACGATTTCTTTCGTTATTCGTGAACTCGGGTTAAGTGGTAAGCACTTGAGACCCTTGTTATCAGATACCGCAGCACCGTTAAAGAGTTTTCACTGTAGGAACGGAGCATTACTGAGTCTTTCCCCCATGAGAATACAAAGAAAACATCAAGTTCCCCAAAGAAAGTGTGCAAGGGAAAATTTGCTTTTAGAAGCGAGTCTAGAAGCAACCTGGCCACGGATAAGACAAAGTGTGGAAATTTTCAAATGATTTTATATTTTATCTCCAAACAAGCCACAGGCGTATTAGATATCACAAGCTAATACTCAGCGGTCATATGTGCGCTCTGTAAAATTGGCTGAGGCTCGACTCGGGCTTTGAAGTCATGAGTTGTTTTTTTGCGTCAAAGTAGCTGTTCGGGGGAACCCTAATCCGCCCAGTATTGCTATGGCAAGCTAGGTTTTCGTGACTCCACTAATTTTTCCATTGTTGTTTTACCTGGTTTGTATTTGGTAACCCTCGCCCCCTCTTGCCGGCGTTCTCAGAGGGGCTGTTCCCCGCGCCCGGGTGGATTGGCCCAGGGTGCTTTCCCATCCACAAATAAAGAGCTCGGCGGAGATAATGAAGTATGTTGCATCCTCGGCTGCAGCTGTGTTTTGTTGGCTCTGTTAGATTAAGGCTTTATGTGTGGTGGACTCGGCTTATTTCTTATAAAAGCTCATCAATAAACTCAGCGCTCCAGGCCTAAATTTGTATCGTGCAACTGGCCGTTTATTTCTTGACCTCTGTTCTCATCAGAAATTACTGTATGGGACACACTGTGCAGAATGTATCTGATTTTTCGTCCTTTAATATATGCATGTTTTATGCACTTTTAGTAAGAGTAGGGCTGCACAACCATAGAATTTTGTAGTATGTGTATTGGATTCAATATTAATGGTTTATTGGTATTACTGTTTACAAAAGATTGTAAATTGAGTATTTGTTTTATTAAATGTGGATAGTTAATTCTCACTGTAGCCAATAATGCATTGCACAAAACACATTGTGGTCTACGCAAACAAGTTGATCCTTCTTTCATGTCGACCTGTATTTAACCCTGCAAAGCCTGGACATTAGAAATAATACTTCAGAAAATCTACATTTATTTTAAATATGCAGCAGTTTTTTGAACCTTCAGACAAAATCTCATTTGTGTATGTTTTTTTTTTTTTTTAAGGTTTTTGTATTTGATAAATCATGCTTTTTTGGCTAGAATGACATAAAGCTTTGTTCTGAGACCCAATCTGAACAGAACTTTATAATTTGCTACAGTCGCTGATATTTATGTGGTCAAAAAATAAAATAATATTTTAATAGATTATAAAATTTCTGATAATATAAATCAATGACATCCTTTAAACAGTGTAGCAGACTACTTGGATAAAATGCATGCAAATATCAGTTGTCACTCTTTATCTCCCATTAATATGTCTTAGTAAGATGATATTTAAATGCTTAGTTTATGATCAGAGATCTGTAGTTTGTATTGTGGAGGGCAAAACATATAACGCAATGCAATACAATACAGTGTTTATTGAGAGATGTGCAAGTAAACACTTCTCAAAAGTCTGATGGATCACATTTGCTCCACACAAATTTAATATTTTTCTAAAAAAAAAAAAGTACGAATAATAAAGTAAACCTAAATTCGTTCAGAATCTTGAAATATGATAACATTGTGAAGTTTGCTTTCTAGTAAAAATCACTAAAGATATCACAACAAAAAGACACATGAACCACAACCTGAAGTGGCACATTTTTACAATTGTATTAAAAGGCCGTTTATTTGTTAAAACAGTATGAAGTATCAATCAGGGGATAGAAGGCACGTAGAAGAGTATATACAAAAGGTTTGCATCTTGATCATTTAGAAGCCTCAGAAATACAGTAGGCTTTATAGCATTACTTAAAATACATGTATCAATAGCGGCAAAGACCAGAAAAGTACTACTCTTACTCTGTTTCTAAAAAGCGGTATTGTTGCATCCTTAATGATGAGAGAGAGGCTTTAATTTTCCCAGCAGCTGTTGCTTCAGCGGGCTCGCAGCAGAGTCCTCCCACCCCAGCCAGTTCAGTCATTTTCATTAATGCTAAATCCTACATCCTACACAGCTGCTTTAAACAAGAGCTTCTGGAAACGGAGTTGTAATAAGATACCCAGCTCTACCAAGGTGAATAAGAAACAGCCCTTGCTTTAACCGCTCCCTGACTCTACCTTTCTGTCCTGTTGCATCTTTTGCACATGTATGCACACTGGTTTGTCGTGACACACCTCTCCTAAATCATTGTTCATGTATACTGTATGTCACGAAATTATTCTTAGCAATTGAATAATTTGTCCTACTAGCTGAAAATAGTAACTGACTCGCATCTCATTTCGTCATGTGTTTATGTCAGTAGGTTGAATTGCCCTCCTCTGACCTAGAGATTTCTCTTTTGTCATTCCAGATCTTTCCGATGTGGAACCCAACGTGTTTCTTAGACCTTTTCTGGAGGTGGTCCGCTCAGAGGACACAACTGGACCAATCACAGGCCTCGCTCTCACATCAGTCAACAGGTTTTTGTCATTTGGCCTGATAGGTAAGTTTTTAGTATGCCTGAGAAACAATGCCTGCTGTTTATTATTCCAGAATTAAAAATGTAATTAAGCATGATTATGAACACATTTAAATATACTATACACTACCGTTCAAAAGTTTGGGGTCAGTAAGATATATATTTTTTTTATTTAGGAAAGAAATGTGACTCTGGACCACAAAACCAGTCTTAAGTTGCTGGGGTATATTTGTAGCAATAGCCAAAAATACATTGTATAGGTCAAAATTATCAATTTCTTTTATGCCAAAAATCATTAGGATATTAAGTAAAGATCATGTTCCATGAAGATATTTTGTAAATTTATTAAAGTAAATACATCAAAACTTAATTTTTGATTAGTAATATGCATTGCTAAGAACTTCATTTGGACAACTTTAAAGGCGATTTTCTCAATATTTAGATTTTTTTGCACCCTCAGATTCCAGATTTTCAAATAGTTGTATCTCGGCCAAATATGGTCCTATCCTAACAAACCATACATCAATGGAAAGCTTATTTATTCGGCTTTCGGATGATGTATAAATCTCAATTTCGAAAAATTGACACTTAAGACTGGTTTTGTGGTCCAGGGTCACAAATTAATTTTTATTTAGTAAGGATGCATAGAATTGATCAAAAGTGACAGTAAATGCATTTGTAATGTTACAAAAGATTTCTATTTCAAATAACTGCTGTTCTTTAATAAAACTTCCTATTCATCAAATAATCTTGAAAAAAAAGTATCTTGGTTTCCACAAGAATATTAAGCAACAACCATTTTCAACATTAATAACAAATGATTCAGTTATTTTAATTTGTAATAATATTTTGCAGTATTACTGTTTCTCTATTTTTGATCAAATAAATGCAGCCTTGGTGAGCATAAGAGACTTCTTTCAAAAACATTTTAAAATTTTACAGAGCACAAACTTACGGTGGTGTATACTGTATAAATATTAATACATATTAGCCTAAATATTGATAACTTTAATAGTTAACCTAGTTTCATCTGTGAAGCACTAAAGAAACGTTTAGCAGCTGCTTCATACATTGAAAATGAATGATGACCAGGGGCTGTCAGGCTCCAAAAATGACAAAATTCTTATCTATGTATTCACATGCATCATAACCAATCATGATGTACCAAATTTGATTGAGAAAGTTCAGGAAAAAAGAAAATAACAAACAACATATTTGGTTTGGAACATGAGAATTTTTGGTGGAATGCATTTTTGAATCCCTTTAATGGTCTTTAATTTTTGTTACACTAATCATAAAAACATAGCTCATTGGTCAATGTCAACAACACATTTTTACATTACCGAGTGCACTTCTCAGTGGTGAAGTCCTGATGTAACTTGACCAGAGTCACTGTTCCTGATGGGTGGACTGTATTTTCTCACTGACGCAGGAGAGCTTGTTTTGCAGCAGTTGTGATCGGCACAGACTGTCCTCTTCCTTGTTAGGGAAATATGGCCAAATGCTGCCAAAGTGTGAAAGCAGCACCCTGTTCAAGATACAATCCGTCTCTAATTTTTTTTTAAAGTACTATGACGGCAGTTGTCAAGCAGCTGTATGCTTTGCACAACTAAAAGATGATTTTACAAATGTTAAAGGTGCTCAAACCCGTAACGTAATATAGCAGGGTTCCAGAATCAATGTATTTCTGAGATGTAGATATTTTGTCCATTTTGATTATTCTACATTGCACTTTGAATAAAGATCTAATTTAAACCTGGAAATAAACAAGAGTTTCAGGGTTTAGAAGAATGTTAAACAAAAGCAAAGTTATGATTTAAAACACAAGAAGACTTAGAGTTAGTTCACCCAAAAATGAAAATTCTGTCATTAATTACTCGCCTTCATGTCATTCCAAACCTGTAAGACCTTCGTTCATCATCAGAACACAAATTAAGATATTTTAGATTAAATCTGAGAGCTTTCTGGCCTTGCATAGATAGCAACGCATAGATACCACGTTCAATGCCCAAAAAGGTAGTAAGGATACCGTTAAAATAGAATTCTCACTTTGGTTGAACTATCCCTTTAAGATTCTACACTATTTTTTGGTCATTAATCAAACAAGTAAATGTGTGACAATGAGGAAAAAAAAGACATTGTGACATGGAAAAGAAAGTTAAAAGATAAATAATAAGTAAATAATAAATTAATAAAAGTAAATTAGACAATAAAATAACTGAACTTGAAGTTTCATTGCAAGTTAATCATACAGATTTCTATTGGAATGCAATTGACACAGACACACAGATGAAATAAATGAATCCCGGACACTGTGAGAGCTGCTGTCACGTCACCCCAGATGCACCATTGTTCCTAATCCGCCATGATGCCAGCATCTCGTCAGGAAGCTCAGGAAGGGTTGCTACGGCAACCTCCTCTCCAAACCTTGTCTCTCTTTACATCTAGAATAAGGCGTAGTAGTCACAAATGCATACATTTCCTACAGTACAAATGAAGTCATGCTCTCAAACAGTATTAACAGAAGAACACCTGCTGTAAATATAGCATTTTTGAAAGCAATTAAGTATGCTTATTTTTTTACAAAACATTATTGGCTTAATTTTCTTTCAGGTTAGGAAAATTCTATATGAATTGAAAGAACACAATTTCGCATGTAATCGGGCTGTCTGTTTTTTGAGTAACATAGTCCTTTTTTTCCCAGCAGAGCTTCAGTACTCTTTTTCGCACACATTTATTTTTCTTCTCTCTCACACACTCGCAGAACTGTGCTAATCCCAGGTGAGCACTCCTGACGAGCATGACATATTAATGCACTCTTATGAGTGTGTGTGATTAAATGACCTTTAGGTATGTGAGAGGCTGTGTGCTGACTGATGGGTTATGCTCATTCAGACTGCACTAATCTGCCATGAAGAGTGACATTATCATTACTCCCAATTAGCATTCCAAAGACATACAGTACAGCCACATGCTATATAGACCTTACGTTAACAGCTCTGATTGATTCACAACTTGCTCTGATGCAGGGCTCTTAACTTTGGATGTTGGTTATAGACTGTAATTGATCACTGACTCTTCAGATCTTACAGGGGTTTTATTGTATGCTTTGTGTAGATGAGATGCTGAAGACTAACTTCATACTTTTGGGAACCAGCAAAAAAAAAAAATTAATTAATGTATTTATTTGTTTTTATTTATAACAGTAATGATCATGAATATGATGACACTCTCTCTCTCTCTCTCTCTCTCTCTCTCTCTCTCTCTCTCTCTCTCTCTCTCTCTCTCTCTCTCGAGAGAGAGAGATAGAGATAGAGAGATATAATAAAATACATATTATATTTTAATGCTTTTATTTATTTATTCATTTGTTTATTTACAGTTTTAAAGTCCTTTTTATTTTATTTTATTATACTGTATATCACCTGTAGAGGACATTGGGTCTTAGGGAAAATTATTATTGTTGTTTATTATTATTTCCCTGAACACTGAAATATACATTAACCAAAGTATGCACGTATGTGCTCGACTATATGAAATGCATTACAGAATTTTTTTTAATTTAAAAATTTAGTTTATATAATATTGTGCTCCTAATTTATTTATATATGGTATTAATTAAAAAAAACGTGTTTTGAAACCTTGTAATACAACAAAAACTGTAATAAAAAGAGTCTCAATTTAACATATTTTTTTTTTATAAATGAGTGTCTTATAAAAATGTAATTGTTTTGTATTCAAGACAAAATTGATACAGTATTGCATGTCTTCTTAATGCATACACTGATAAAAAATTATTTTTTGTAAATACTACATAAAAACAAATGCAATTTCTACAGAAACCTTGTAATACAACTTGTAGAAATAAAAAAACTGTAATAATTGTTTGTTTAAAGATTCTTTAAGTAGAACCGTTTTTCCCACTTCATGAATAATTAAAAAGGTTACACTTTTCACTGTTTTTGATATCTCTTTTGAGGTTAGGTTTAGTAATTACATTACATATGGAATTTTTTTTTTTTTAAATACTATTTACCATTGTGTATGGTGTGTAGTGTCTCTGAGTTCATTTGGGTAATAATTCAACATATTATTTAGAAAGGAAAAATGCAGTAATTGTTGAACCACATGCTCATGGTTATATTTAGATGTGTATTTAAACCGTCTAAGTGAAAGACAAATTGCCGATCTTAAAATAATTATTAAACCTTTGGTTAAATTTACTTATTTTCTTTGGTAATTTTAAATAAGATCTAGGATTATTGTGTAGTGACAAGTCAATACAATTTCTGGGATGTCTTCTGTAAGATGAAATTACTCACATTTTCATGAAAAAACTTTCCATAGTAAATCCTACTCCAAATTTTTTTCTTAACAAAACCCAAATGTTCTCTGCAGTGGACAGAAGTGAGTTTCTAGACCCCTGAGGTTACTGAAGTGTCTTTGGAGAGTGACTGTTCAACTCACTGCCATGACAGTACAGAGACAGAATACTGCCATCTATTGGCCAAACACATGAATACAGTGATCTTTGGTACATTTTGTGTTGGTCCCCATAGAGAATTCATAGTCATTCACCGGTCCTACATTAGCACATTGAAGTTGTGACCAGCTCTCCTTGATGTATGTTGCAGTTTTGGTTGCCAAACGATCAAACTGAGCACTTCTTTTGAAGCAGGAGTATTTTATATTTTCACACCAGGAGTCACAACATCTGATTTTTATCAGTCAGATGCACCAGGCCTGTCCTGCTGTTGGTGTACAGTGAGACCTGAGCTCTTACAGCACACTGGGGGGTCTGACTGTCACCACACACACACACACACACACGCACACCCTGTGAATTTGTTTGGCGAGGGCTAATTCCCCTCAATCTCAGGCCTGAGGTCGGTGGGCTCGGGGGGACGGCCGTATTGACAGATATCCAGATCCCACTTTTCCCACTCTCCCTTTCCCACTCTTCTTTTTCCCAGGCCGGTACTCAAACCGAAGGCTCACTTACACAGCCACTTATCCCTCTAAAAACTACAACAGCCACACACACACACACCAATGTACGTGGAGTGTTTAGTAAAGTGCTCTTCAGATCCATCCTAGTTTTGAGTTAAAAAGTTGGGACCGTTTTTTTTAAAAAGTTACATAATTTGTGACATGATACACCTGATTTCAAGCAGATCAAAAATGGACATAAGCTATTTTTTGCCAGATTAGTGCCCATGCACGCATGGTTTAGGGGTTAACGCAGGCTTGCTTTTCTGCGATGAGCAGTTCTTTCACTTAAGGGACACCCTGGTGTCTGAATGTACTTTTACTTAACCTTTTAGTACACGACAGCTGTTTGAACCCCTTTGATACTCTCATACACATGCACAAAGACCCTCCAGCCCCACCCAGACTTCAGTTATTTCAACAATGACTCTCCCGCTTGGCTGTGTAGATCGTGCCAAGTGAGGATTAGTATTTTAGATGACTTCTGATGTTGTGCTGAATAGACCATGGCTCTTGTTTCCGTGGAGATGGGCTGTTTGGAAGGGGTCCCGTGTTTATTGTGAGCCTGCCTCTTCATTGCTGTTCAGTTCACTCATAGATTTTCACTCGAAATTTAGTTGCTCAGTCACTGTCCACATCAGCAAGTTATTTAACTCTGTAAACAGTCATTTGTAAAAAAAAAAAGAAAAAGTATACTGATGTTTAAAACCATTTAAATGCTTTAATTTTACAAAGCATTTGTATTGTCATATAGCCTGCCCTACCGCATACCTAGTAATCATATAAAGCTATAAGATGCAGTACAGGAGGCCATATGATATTCATTTGGTGAATATATATTCACCAAAGCTGCATTTACTTGATCAAAAATACAGTAAAGAGAGTAATTTAGTGAAATATTACAAATAACAGTCCTCTATTTGAATGTTGTTCAGTATTTGAATGTGATTCTAAGCTGAATTTTCAGCATCATTACTTCAGTCATCAGTGTCACATGATCCTTCAGAAATCATTCTAATAATGATGATTTGATGTGCAAGAAATATTTTGACAAAAATGTTTCTTAAACAAACATAAATAAACATTTTGACATCCTTGATATTTTTGTGGGATCCATGATGCATTATTTATTGATTCTTTGAATAGAATGTGCAAAGAAAATAATTAATTTAAAATTGATTTGTTTAAATTCTTTTTTTTTATATATATATATTTATATATATATAGCTCATATCACATAAAACCATGCAAATTATATATATATATATATATATATATTTGCATGGTTTTATGTGATATGAGCTAACCGATCGTTAGATGTAATCACCATTGTTAGCGCGATTTATTGTAATGCTTTTTTCCTCAGCTGGTCAGAACAAAAGTGGCAGATTTCTTTCTTGTTCAGATGACAATATCCGATGAAAACTCTTATTTGGGTCATATATTCCAAGACGTAGGCTAGAATCTGTGATTTCGAAGTACAGTATTTACACCAGTGCGGTGACTGACAGCCTTACATACTTCTCAAAACATTAGATTCAGCCGCGCTGAGGAGCCGTGCCAGAGCACAACTCGCGTATAGAAAATAATTCCGCAAATAACTGCAATTGCAAGTTTCAAACAGAGATGGCGACAAAGGGGCAAAACTTATGGACTGCAGCTTTAAATATTTAGTTAATATAATATTTTGTTCCTAATTTATTTATATATGGAAAAAATTAGTTCTCAATTTAATATATTATTTAAATGATTATTAGTTTTGTATTAATTAATACAATATTGTATTAAAGTGTTCTGGAGAAAACTTGTAATACAACAAAAATGTAATGAGTAGTTACTTGGAATTTTATTATTTAGTTTTTATACTATTTACCTGTAGTGTCTCCAATGTAAAAATATTTTCTTTTCTTTACACTTTTGATCATTTTTAAGCATAATTACTATAAAAAAGTTTAATGCACATTATTTAGTAGTTTTTGTATTCATTTATTTAATCCAGTTGTTTCTCTGT
This sequence comes from Schizothorax lantsangensis, assembly GCA_027422415.1. NCBI lineage: Eukaryota > Metazoa > Chordata > Actinopteri > Cypriniformes > Cyprinidae > Schizothorax > Schizothorax lantsangensis. Next base: position 12,826,095 of record CM049852.1, on the reverse strand, counting down.
GTTTGATTAGTGTCAGAACAAGCAGGCTCTTGTAGTAACGCTTGAAAGTGTTGGCAACAGTAGCAGGGGGCAGGGCTTAGCAGAGGGTCAACACCACACAAGCTCCTCCTCCATATCTGACAACACTTTGCATAACGGTGGTAGAAATGAACCTGGCTTCAACCAGTATATTGCCCTCCTATTTAATCACTGGGCAATTATTAAAGAGTTGGGTGATTTGAAGCCCTTCTCCAGACCTTAATAACTATCTGGGTTCTCACTGAGTTCAGAGTAAAGGCTGTCCTGTGTCTCAGTCTCCCTCTCTCTCTTTCTGTGTGTTATTTGCCTGCTAATAAGTGGAATGCACTCTTGTGTCAAGGCTTTACCTGCAGTCACAGCCCCAGCCTCCTCCCCAGGCAGCATGTGCTTATTAGTTAATGAAATGCTCTTTAAAGGCGATGGGAAAGAAAAAGCAGCCTGGCTCCAGCCTGCTATCTGGCCCTACTTGGGTTTCAAAACATCGTTGCCTAGACAGCCAATTTACCAGGCCGTCCACAAAAGCGTACACATCTGGTGATTAGATGTCAGATGGCTGTTCGGCGCTCTTCACATGGAGCGTGGTCAGTTGATAGCGGTGTGGGGGTTGAACCGGTGACCAGGTTAATTGTGTAAGATTAATCATGTAACCATGGTCATGTCATTATGACCCACGTACAACTTATCTGGCTGAGAATCAGGAACATTAATGAGAGAGTGAGGGGGAATATATTAGGGTATTTTTAGTTTGTTTTAAATTTCACCGTCCCTGTCCTCCACAGATGCCAATCATGAAGGGGCAGCGGAGGGCATCGAGAACATGGCTGACGCAGTCACACATGCGAGATTTGTGGGCACCGACCCTGCCAGTGATGAGGTGGTGCTGATGAAAATCCTCCAGGTAATGCACTAGTAAACAGTCACACTAGATCTCTTACATATTGTGTGGTAGTGCCAACTTTTATTTGGTTTTGTAATAAAAAAAATGTCAAATCAAAGTGAATATTTTCAATAATAATATTCATTATAAAAATATTAAAATCGAATAAACAAAAAAATATCATAATACATATTTTAAATAATTATTTGTTTTTAAATGCATGTAAAAGTACATTACCGTTCAGAAGTTTGAGGTTGGTAAGGTTTTTTTTTTTTGTCACTTAACCAAGGCTATATATTTCATTATATGAAATAATATTACAGTTTAAAATAGCTCGCATTTTTAATGTACAGTAGTCAACATTTGAAGTGGATCAAAACCTCATATCAAAGTTGTCCTAAAACCTAAAACCAAAATGCGTTCTTGTCTTAGGACAACTTTGATTAACTTTTTTGATCCACTTCAAATGTTGACTACTATATTTTAAAAATACAGTTTATTCCTGTGATCGCAAATCACTAATGAATTTTCAGCATCATTACTCCAGTCTTCAATGTCACATGATCCTTCAGAAATCATTCTAATATACTGATTTTGTGGTGTTATCACTATTGAAAATGATTCAACTGCTTATTTTTGTGGAAACCATGATGCATTTTTTTCAGGATTCTTTGATAAATGGAAAATTCTAAATAACAGTATTGATTTGAAATAGAAATCTGTTGTAACATTATAAATGTCTTATATCTCAGTTTAATCTGTATATAAACATCAGTGTATATATAACAAGTGATTTTTGTGCTTATAAAATAAAATTGCAACATATTAAAATGCAAAAATCTGGGGAATCAGATGATTAATCTGATAAACCAGTACTACATACTAGTCTGAAATGCGTCCAGATAAGTGGCTTGAGGACAAGATTTTTTTTTTTTTTTATCATTATTATATTGATAATTATATTATTATTTCCAGGTTTTAAGGACTTTGCTTCTGACTCCAGTTGGAGCCCATCTGACCAATGAGTCTGTTTGTGAGATCATGCAGTCCTGTTTCCGTATATGCTTTGAAATGAGATTAAGTGGTAAGTGAAATTAAGTGGAAACTATAAAAAGTGTATTATTTTTTTTTTTCCTTTGTGCTTTTCACTTTTCTGTATCATCTCAGCTGGGAGGGCATGGCTCTTGCAATGCCAAGGTCATGAGTTTGATTCCCAGGGGAAAATGTATGCTTAAAGTGCATTGTAAATAGCTTTGTATAAAATCTAAATGTTGTTCATCCTGAATCTTGAAATGTGAATCTGCCTCCTGTGCTCTCAGGACTGTGATAAACCCCTGCTTTAATCCTGACCAAACAGAGTCTGGACTCTGAGCCCCTGAGGTGCTGCTCTTGTCCTCTGGACTAACATTTCCTTTTCTTTCTTTTTTTTTTTTTTTCTCTGGTTTTGCTCTTTTCTCATCACAGAGCTGCTGAGAAAGTCAGCTGAGCACACGCTGGTGGACATGGTGCAGCTGCTCTACTCCAGGTAACTAGAGAGAGAATGGAAGAGGGGATGTAGAGATGGGGATTAGGAACAGAGTCGTGTTCTTGCTGTTCACATAATCAAACTGAACCTGAGACCAAACACAACAAGGAACGGGGTCTGTCTCTGTAATGGGCTCTGGTTTCACTCTCAGGCCTCTCTCAATTACCTCCAGAGGTTTCCGACTTCCCCCTCACACGCAGACAGGGACAGGTGAAAGCATCAGTCTCTGACAATGCAAAGCATGGCTAATTACCAGGCCCACACAGAATCTGCTTCTGCAGTGCCCTCTCTCTGGACCACAGCGTATGGGGGAAACATTAAATTTGCTTCAAATAGTCCCTTTCAAAAGTTTTGGCATCAGTAATATTTTAAAAAGTTTTTGGAAGTCTCTTATGCTCACTAAGGTTGCATTTATTTGATCAAAAATACCAAAAATCTGCAATATTATATTACTATAAAATGCAGTTTATTCCTGTGATGCAAAGCTGAATTTTTAGCATCATTACTCCAGTCTTCAGTGTCACGCGATCCTTCAGAAATTATTCTAATATGCTGATTTGCTGAAAACAGTTGTGCGGCTTTGATATTTCTGTGGACAGTGGACACCATGTTTTTAAGGATTCTTTGAGTACAAAGTTAAAAAGAACAGAATTTGTTGAAATATAATTTTTTTTAAACAATGTAAAAGTCTTTACTGTCACTAAGTCAATTTAATAATTTAAAATATAAGTGCATAATTATTCAATTTTTATAAAAAATTTAATCAATTTAATCATTTAAAACATTTCTTAAAAATAAATAAATAATAAATTCATTAATAAATAAAATGTATGTATTAAATTAAATGAATTAATTATGTGTTCAACAGAAAAAGCTACAAATAGAAGTGTAGTAGAAGAATGCTGCTTAATTTCACAGGCGTTTCCTTAAAATCAGTGTGGAAAATGTTGACAAATGTTAACCATCAGGACCTACTTTAGGACCTTAAATTATTCATGATATAATTTGTCTATGTTAGAATATTAAGAATATTAAATTCCAAGGTGATATTCAAACGTTGCATTTTCCTGTGAAATTTCTAACAAGTTCTTGGCCATAAATGTCTAGATACAAGTATTAAATGCAGATATAGTTCACTGACATTATTATGAACTTGAAATGGCCCATATATCATAATCATGAACGATCTAGAAATACTGTATGTAGTTTTAAATTTTAGCTCTGACTAGTTCATATCTAACATGCAGTTCTATGATTGTGGTGTAATTGTGAGCAGAAGCCCTTAGTCTTCTCGAGCAGGTCATAGTGTACTGCTGCTCTAATGCAATAACATGATTATGGGGTGGCATTTATCAGAGGTGCATATCCACTCGCATTAGACTTCCAGTCACATCCTGCACAGACGAGAGGATGAGACCGCGGAGCACATCTCACTCTACCCATCTGCATATAGATTAGGGACACACACATACATACACGCACTCGCACGTATGTACGCGCAACAAAGACATAATGACAAAATTTGGTCTCTTATGAAAAGCTTAATAAAAAAAACAGATCATATTTTTGCATTAAAAAGAAGCGTCTGAATATTATAAGTGTTTTGACCCGGTTTTCAAACCATGTAAACATCCTCTGTTTGTTTTTATAATTTCACACACTGTAAACGCCCTTCAGATGAGTAGCATTCATTAATAATTTTTAATTATAGCTGATAACACAAACCCACAACCGGAGTTTGCCGCTCCCATTGTGCATGTTCTTATTGCCCAGACCCTCTTGTCCACATCGCCTTCACAATGAGGGTGTGAAAGGCCTTAATAATGAGTGTGTGTATTTCTGTGTGCCTAAGGATAATAAGCAGTGAATGTAGTGTGTGTGTGTGTGTGGTCGAGAGAGCCAGAGTAATGAACAGCGGATCTTATTGAGTGCTCAGAAGGAGGCTTAAGCAGCCTGCTGAAAGCATTAGGGATGTTAATCTGTTGGACTCACAGATCATCCTATAATCAAGCCGGCAAGACAACACTCCATTAACGTGGAGCAGAGTTAACATCAGGAGCCGTCTCTCCCAGCCTGCCTGTGCGAGCGCTGACATCTCACTCGAGGAAAAGCCGCAGTGTCCACACAACACACACACATGCAGACAATGCGTTCGAGGCTGAGAACATCGTCCATCTAATTCAGCTAATGAACCAGCGCAGGGGGTCAAAAGTCACGCCCTGGGAACAGAGATGCTGACTCTGCGGACATATTGTCCCTCCTCCGTTTTGGTTTTAGAGAGGTTTCTCAGAATGATGATTCCTGAACGAGTTAATTAATCTCCGGTTTGGGAAAGAAGATGTGGCTCAGAACATTTGGAGTATTTCATTTTTAGACTTTTTAATGGCAAAGGCCCCAGAAAATGACAAAAACCCTTGCAAGAGACCCCTTTTCTAAAATATATGACGCATATATATGTCATCTTCAAAATTACATGGATAAAGACCTATTTATACTGTGTGAGAAAGTTATTAAGTATCAAATTATGAAGACATAATTCCAAAATTAAATAATTGGCTTTTATATTGCACTTAATTTTTACTTTGCATTAAATTGAAAACTTTTTTTTTCTATATAGTAAGAGTAATGTGAGATGCATGAATCTTAAAATAAAGGCTGTAAATAGAATAATTTTAATTTGTGAATAATTAATTATTCCATCTAGTCTTTAGAAAGTAAGTGTATTTAATATCTTGTCTGTTTTATTTTATTTCAACCCTTATTTGATCCAAATTCTTAAGTATTTTACATATATACTTTGACAGCTATAAATAAATTTTTCTGACATTTTTTTTCCAGAAGAAAAAAAATTCCACAGAAGCAACTCCCTGCAGCCCCCTAAAGTCATGTTTATTTTTTTTTATATTATTTGCATTTATTTATACAGATTGTTTCAGTGCAGCTTCATAGTAATAAACATTGGAAAGTAACAGTTAATTTTACAAAATTGATCAATTATGAAACAATTTGATATTCAGACGGCAATAGTGTCAACATTTAGCCCAATTTAGTTCTGTATTAATTCAATTCAGTTCTGTAAGTACAAAGTTTATCATTTATGAAACACATTCAAGGTTTGAATCCTAAGTGAAAATAACAACTTTCTGTCTTTGGTCAGACAAACATGGTTTCATCCCAAACTCATGCTATTGGTTCAATATTATGTCACACCCAGCTGGGCCACTTACACAGATTGTGGTTCTGTATTTGTGCTAGTAGTAGTTAAAAAATGTCACTCTTCACCTCTATAACACTCATGAAAAATTGTCGCCATAAATGCATGCAGTACCTCTCCGTAATATTGTAATATTTGTTTTTCAGATTGCCACAGTTCAAAGAGGAGGCCAAGAGTTATGTGGGCACTAACATGAAGAAGGTAAATATAAAATCCTCCCCAAGATCTCCGTTCTCCCTTCAGACCCTTTACACCTGTTTCCCATCTGCCTTTCTCATTTACTTTATGAGCTTTGTTACGTAGAGGTCTCCATACCCATAAGTGAGGTCAGTTGCTGTTGCATAATTATTATACCTGTGTGTGTCATCCATCAGGTCAGGAGATGGAAAATAGTATTTAGTGAGAGTTAACTGTGTTTTCCAGCCACAGTTGGTTCTGCATTTGAAAGACCTTTGCTTCTTTTCATCTCAATTATTTAGGCATCAAAGACTCTCTCTTCTCCTGTCTTTTCATACCTGATTTTTGTTGTTGAGTTCATCCTGTGCCCATTTGCCTGTTCCAACTCGCAGATCCCAGGCTGTATTCTGGACACACAGGATTTTATTTATGCAGATCAGCCTAGAAACACCAATCAGACGGGCTTAGAGAGGGTATAGCACATTTACATGCATTAAAACAGCAGTTTTTATTGGGTTGCAGCTAGTGCATTTAAATACGCCGGAACGCATGGCTTTATGTTTGAATGCATGGTGGGGAGATTAATTAAGGAATTAAAGCAGACATTTTTCATAGCAACAAAAATTGAATTCTTGTCATTTTATAGGGATATTCTCCATCCAATACAATTTAAGCTATTTTGACAACACCTGTAGCATGTCATTTTTTTCTTGTTTCAAGACTAAACTTAGTATTATCTAAACAGAAAAATTAGCTTGAAAAGTGAATATAATTTTACTATTACTATTCATAGACAAAAAGTAGCTAAGAATTTTGTGCTTTTGAAATAGGAGTTCAGAAGATGTTTTTTTTTATGAAACATTTATCATATTGCAGTTCAATTTGCAGTACATTCAAAATTAATCCCAGTAATTATTTTCCTACCAAATCATGCAGCTCTTTACTTTAAATAAGCAATTTAAAAGTAATAATTATAAAAATTAAAAATAGTACAAATTAGTGCTGTCAATTGATTAATCACATCCAAAATAAAAGTTTTTGTTTACATAATGTGTGTGCTGTGTATATTTATTAGGTATAAACACATACAGTATATATTTTGAAAATATTTACATCCATTTACATGTATATATTTATATTTATATTCATATAATTTATATTATATAAAAATATATTTAATATATAAACAACGTATTTTTCTTAAATGTATTCATGCATGTGTGTGTATTTAATAAATATAATAAATATACACAGAACACACACATATATTATGTGAACAAAAACGTATATTTTGGATGCGATTAATCGTTTGACAGCACTAGTAAAAATATTTTAAAAAATCAAAACATTTACAAAGACAAAATGTTAAGTTTCTCTGCATGTCATGCAAATGTGTTGTTAAATTATTATTAACTTAAAATCTCAGGGGGTGCTTGAAGAAAATCTTTTTGCCGAAGGGGTTTTGCTGTCACAAAACTTGGGGTACCCCTGGTCTGTGTAACTGACGTTGTGCCACAGATGCTGTCAATGAAGCTTAACTTGTTCTAGACCCAAAACATCCCTTCAAAAAAAACTAAAAAACAATATGAAAATATGCAAGTAGCTATTTCTATGGATTGTTAAACAAAGTTTTTTGAATATGGAAATATTAGGGTTTGTACATAATACTTCAAAGGAGTACGTAGTGAATTTAGAGACAAGTCTCATTCTAAAGAAAGAATATTAGATGAACAGTCATGGGTAAACAATGTAACATACCTGTAGTTTAGGTCCAGCTTTATATTTTATGCAAATACACTGAGTTGAGGTGAAACCACATCAGGGCTTTTATTTTCATATTTTCATTTTGGTTCCATAGTTTCATTTGAATGTTACTTTCTGTATTTGAATTTATATTCATTCGAGTGTTTTTTTTTGTTTTATTCTTTAAAGACCAGAAATCCTATTTGACTGCGATTTTGCATGCTCTGTGTGTTCCTGGTCTGTTTATTGCGTCTATTATTTTTTATCCTTGGTTAGTCTCCCCAATTAATAGGTGTTTGTAACGTATGCTGAGGTGCTACTCCCCCCGTTTCCTCTCAGAGATGCATCGGGTTAATGTTGTTGAATGGGCGTGTTATTGAGTTCCTGATAATGAATGTGTGTGCATGGATGTCGTCCTGGTATGCGTGTCGATTTCTCCCATGTACACCCCATGCATGAAGTTCTATGTGCTCCCATGTCATGCGTCTCCCTCTGAGCTTGTGACATGTCCATCACTAATCCCGGGGCCTGCCCCTTCTCTCCTGAGGCTTACAATATCTTATGGAAAAACAAACGAGTGCAGGTAAGGAAGAAGAGATCATCTCTGATCAGACTCAATTTAACCTTGTACAACCCCAATGTATTTAACCTATGACAGTGTTTTGACAGTATAACAGGTCCAGGTTGAAGTTCTTTGTTGTATTTTTGGTCTCATGTTGATGTTAGAATTCACTGAATACAGTGTTTCTTGAAAGCTAGTGAAACAAGCTGAGACGAGCATTAGATGGTTATTTACAGCTGTTTTAGTTTGTGTTTAATGTATTTTAATTAAAAACGCATTTAACTGCGTTCTGCTAATGCATATGAAAAACCAGACTAAAATGCTAGACAGTTTCCTGCACCACTATAGAGTGCAATAATCGGGTTCTGGAAGTAATAATCCCATTCATTTTCTCCATAGGGAAGTTGTTTTTAACAGTAAGTTAAAAAGATAGACTTACTGTGAACTAGCTATTATTAAAAGTATTATGTTGTGCATGATAAGCGTGGATACCCGTGGATCACACATCAAGCACGATAGCGGAATAAACTGATAATAGTTTCTAAAAATATCTGTTTACTGTCAGTATGCTCGAAATAATGTAACGGGTAGCTCCAGCGTCCACACCACAACTATGAGATCGATAAAGGCACAGCAGAACCACTAGATCTGATCGTTGGAATCACTTCCATGATACTGATTTTTTTCCAGCTGATGAATGATAAAAACACTGACAGCCAATCAGAATCCATCCTGCTATAATGTGCTCGAGAATTTAAAGCTGCAGACGCACGTGCGCTTAGAATAAATAAAAAAAACACATAAGCGCAGCGCAGAGCAGCTTTATTTACAGCTGTACCAAGGAAATGATATTGAGGCTATTCCATAAGCGCCATCTGCTATCAGAGAGTGAATTTGCATGTTCTTTCAGTCAATTTGCTGTTGTTCATTTGTGCAGGTGTCTTATGTAGCATAATTTCACACATCTAAAGTCAGACCATTCTCTTTTTGCCTTAGATCTTGAAATCATGTTTGTTTTTGTTTTTTTTAAATGCATATTTTGCCTAATTTAACTAAGGTCTACTAAAATGTGATTTTTTTCCCCTCATATCGCGATATAATATCGATATCGTCTGGACAGTGGAAAATATCGTGATATGAATTTTAGCTCATATCGCCCACCCCTACTGTGAACCGAGTTTGTTAATTGATGGTATATGCTTTTGTTGAGGAATTCATGGTGAATAACTACGTTACCCATGATTCTGTAAACAAATATTTTTTTTGAAGTATTGCACCTTCACATAAGCATAAATCAAGAGAATAAATTTTCCTTTTTGTAGTTTACTGATTTATTATATTTATCATCTACATTAATAGTCTATATTATATGAAAACCTGTAAAACCTTCAGGAAGGTTTTCTAAAAAGCATTTAAACTCCTTTTAGTTAATTACAATAATTCCAAATTGTTAACTTTATTTTTATTAAAACAACACACTTATTATGTTGTGGCACAGATGTTGCGTAAGTGCATTTATTCAGCACCCTGTGTAGAGAGAGCATGTGCGCAAGGTTGCCAGCTTGGAAAGATTAAGTAAAACACTGGGCAGAAAATGTATCCATTTAAGAGAGAAGCTTTGATTAGGGAATTTAAACTCTTGACATCTGGCAACCACAAGCATGAAAGCTTGTGGAGGCTTGTTACTAATTCAGGAGAAAGGAAATGTCAAAAAAAAAAAAGAAGCTTTTTCAGGATAAATAACCAGTGGGCAAATATTACAGACGATTATATTAAATCTATTGAGAAAAGCAGAAATTGTGATCATGAATAAAATACAATTAATCGTGCTGCCCTACTTTATGGGATTCTAGTTCTTTCCAAATTAAAGCCATTAAGTACACAGTCCTGTACCTTTGTCTTGTCCGATTTTCAATATTTGTATGCTTTGAAGACTTTTTAAAATTCCTTATAGGAGAATGAATGGGTAGCTGAGTCGTGAGCAATAAAACACTATACTGACAAACTTTTACCACAAAATTACCACAAATGTGTTGATTGTTACTGTAGAAACCTCAGTTGAAAATAATGTTGCTACTTGAATTGTGGAAATGGGGGTAACTATTTTCTTAAACAACATTTTTGCTTTAAAAAATGGACCAAAAAAAAAAAAAAAAATCTTTCTCCAGAATCACATCATTCTGTTCTGTGTGTGAGGGTGCACTACTGTCAGATGTTTCTTCAAAAATAAACATTAATGTGATTAAGTAACACAATCACCTCAGCATACATAAAGACCTAAGAGTTTTTTTATAAAATGACATGACTTTGTGTGTGCTTATGCATCTTTTTGAGTGGTGGCATTGTTTTTTATGGTAATTTGAGGTGTCATGAGATTATGTTTTCGTCTTGTGCTCCTGCCTGGTTCTTTGTGCAGTGAACTGCAGCGTTTGGCTTGATTTAACAAGTCTGTGTTTGTTTTGAAGCTAAAGATGAGAGCCGGGGGAATGAGCGAGTCATCCAAATGGAAGAAACAGAAGCGTTCTCCCCGCCCCCCTCGTCACATGGTGCGCAGTCCCTCAGGACAGATGGATACAGGCCAGTCCAGCACCCTCACCAACAACCTTTCAGGTATACCAACACAACAAGTCAGTTTGATTCAACTTGTGTTTTTAAGTCATTTTCTTTTACACTACTGATCAAAAGTTTGGGTCTGTAAGATTTTAAGTGTTTTTGAAAGAAGCCTCTTATGCTATCCAAGGCTGCATTTACTTGATCACATTTACAGTAATATTGTAAAATATTTTAGAATTTAAAATAATGCTAAAAATAAAAGCATTTATTTGAAATAGAAATCTTTGTAACACTACAATAAGGTGCCATTTACATTAGTTAACATGAACTAACAATGAAATATACTTCTAAAGCATTTATTCATCTTAGTTCATGTTGATTTCAACATTTACTTGCCATTATAACGTGCTTTATTAAAATCAAAAGTTGTATCTGTATATATTATTTAATGGACCTGAGCTAACAATGAACAGCTGTATTTTTACATATTTTTAACTAATGTTAACAAAGATTAATAAATACAGTAACAAATGTCTTGCTTAGTGTTAATGTTAATGCAATAACTAATGCTAACAAATGGGACCTTGTTGTAAAGTGTTACCAAGATTTTTTGTAACATTATTAATGTCTTTACTGTCCTTTTTGGTCAATTTAATGCATCCGTGCTGAATAAAAACATTAATTTCTTACAAAAATGACCCCAAACTTTTAAAATTAAAATATCTCTGTGAGTACACTCTCTTACTTGCCAGACTTGAAACAAAAAGGAATAGTGAATTCCTTCATTGAAATGTATTTTGTGTACAATGTATTTTGCCATCATAATCATCCTCTGAACATTCAGTATATCATCCTGTTTTGATGTTAAGCAGAATAGCATGTGCTGTCACCCTGTCCTCATCCCAGCGTGTCTATTTCAGGTGGAGTTCCTTTCATAGAGCAGCACAGTGGAGGTTCTTCTGCTCTTCCTGGTTCAGACAGTGCAGCGTCCTCCATCTCCAGCCCCACCACTGACAGTGGCTTAGACTCCGGCTCTAAAACCACATCAAAGGAAGATCTCACAGACCTGGAGCAGAGCAGCTCAACGGCCACCACTCCCATGACACCCTCTGCAGAGGCAGGCAGACTGGAATCACAGGTATCCCTCAGACGGTCAATAAACTATCCAAGTGCATGTGTTCAGAGCTTGATGGTATGGTGTACTGTGTCATCAGTCTGAGGGCAGGGAAGTGGAGCGTGCCCAGTCGGCCTCAGTCGAGTCCATTCCTGAAGTCCTGGAAGACCGAGACGTGCTGGCTGACCAGTCGGATTCGGCATCGGTTCACGACATGGACTATGTGAACCCGAGAGGTGTGCGCTTTACACAGTCCTCCCAGAAAGAGGGTAAGAGGAATAGTGTATCCAAAATTCACGTCAAAGGCCTGGCGACAAAATGACTTCACACCAATTGGTACCATTGTGTTTCTCCAGGTGCTGCTCTAATCCCGTACGGTCTCCCGTGCCTGAGAGAGCTCTTCCGGTTCCTCATCTCTCTCACTAACCCACATGACCGCCACAACTCTGATGTGATGATGCACATGGGCCTCCAGCTGTTGAACGTGGCCCTAGAAGCCTCACACATCGCCCCCTACCAGTCGTTGCTCTGCCTTGTCAAAGATGAGCTCTGTAGGCACCTCATACAGGTGAAACTTTATTCTTCTCTAACCTAACTTGTGCATTTCTTGGATGTTTTCAGCTGTAGTAAATATTCTCTGTCCATTTGTAGTTGTTGAGCGTGGACCGAATGAATCTGTATGCCGCCGCCATACGTGTGTGCTTTCTTCTTTTTGAAAGCATGCCAGAACATCTGAAGTTTCAGCTTGAGGTACGTGACTGAATGATGATCTTCCTGTGGTGAGATATGTCATCTTAGATGCAGGAAGTCACTCTTTAGTATGTCTCCACAGATGTACCTGAAGAAGCTAATGGACATCATTACCTCAGAGAACCCTAAAATGCCCTATGAGATGAAGGAGATGGCCCTCGAGGCCATCGTGCAGCTCTGGAGAATCCCCAGCTTTGTCACAGAGCTCTACATAAATTACGACTGTGACTTTTACTGCTCCAACCTGTTTGAGGACCTCAACAAACTGCTCTCTAAGGTGAGCGACTCCAACTCGGGGACTAGTGAGAAAGAAATGCATCTGGAGTTTGAAAATAGTCATTGGATACTATTTGGTGCCTCTAGTTATGTAAAGTTTAATTGCATTACCTTTTGATAAATATTTTGTGAGCTGCACAAAGTAAAAAAACAAAAAAAACAATCATTAGTTCACATAATGACATTATAATGGACTGAAAATGTATCAATTGTGGAAAATACACTTGGTTTCGATTTTGTATCAGTGTTATCTTAATAACATTGACTACTATTATAATAAATAAAAAAACTAAATTTTTTGTATTTTCTGTTTGTTTGTTTTTTTATGAGAAATGTTTTAGTTAATAGTTATTTTATTTATAGTAACCAAAACCATAAAAAAAACTATAATAACCCTGGTTTGTATTATGATTATGTGCTCCTGGATCATAACAATTACAACATTTTAACAGTTAAACTGCCATGGGCAGATAATTGCATTGCCAATTTTAATTTTTCAAAGAAACCTTTTTACAAGCACATTTCTACAAGGATTAGGCTACATGCTTTAGCAAAATGCATTACACTGTCATTTCTTTTATTTTTATTTATTACCATTATTATTTTTTGCAGGAGAGGTTTCACCTCTAATTGAAATTAGAGAATTTCTGAATGTTTCTGACATTATTATGAAGTTGATTAATAGTGTTTTTGTACTCCAGAATGCCTTTCCAGTGTCTGGGCAGCTCTACACAACCCATCTCCTGTCACTCGAAGCCCTACTGACAGTGATTGACAGCACAGAGGCTCATTGTCAGGCCAAAGTGCTTAACAGTGCTGCACAGCAGGACCAGTCAGAATCAACGACAGTAGAAGGAGACAGTTCGCTCAATACAATCACCGATTCAACAACAGGTGGGCAGAATCAAGAATCCCAGAGAGACACTAACAGAAGCGATGTAACAAATGTAAAAAAGGAATGAGCTTTTTTGTTTCTCATAATGGCAAACTCTTCTTCCTTTGTTCACTGTATACAGAGGCTGGCAAGTCTGCACCCAGTTCTAATGGGCAGAATGCTGTAGTGTCAGACACAGCCTGTCCTCCCACCAGTGGTCATCTGATGGCACAGAAGATGAGATTAGGTAGACAGGACCAGGAGGAGACCGACACAGGTACATTACTGATGTTTTGCCTGTGAAATGCAACAAACTAAGGCAAAATACTCACTGATTTGCAATAAACATTCAGGGATTTAAAGTACTCAAATGCTGCTGTGTCTTAATCCTGCAGAGAAGAAAAGCTTGAAGAAGCCTCGTCGTTTCACCAGCTGTCTTCCAGACTCTCAGGAACTTTTAGAGATCAAGAACAAGAAGAAGGTGAGCTGTTCATGTGCAGTTATTTGCTTTGTGAATATTAAAACCTTCAAATTTGTACTAAAATTACATGCGTTTTCTTCATACTTCAAAGCTTCTGATCACGGGTACAGAGCAGTTCAATCAGAAGCCCAAGAAGGGCATTCAGATCCTGCAGGAGAAAGGCCTGCTCAGCAGCCCCATGGACAATAATGAAGTGGCCCAGTGGCTGAGAGAAAACCCCCGCCTGGACAAGAAGATGATCGGAGAGTTTATCAGCGACCGCAGGAACACTGACTTACTCGACAGTTTTGTCAAGTAAACCTCCTCTTTATAACATGTTTTTTGGTATGAGGGTTAGGCTAGCTGCATATTGCCAACTCAAAGCATCGGTCGGAGATGTAGTTTGTTAAAGCTTATGAAAATAGTGAAGAAATGTTAAGGTCATATTTCACACCTGAAGAAAAAAAATATTTTGTTCTGTTTAAAAGCAATGTAACCCATTTTAGGATTACTTTAAGAAAAATGGTCACACTTTATTTTAAGTTACAATTCTCGCTACTAACAAACAATTAACTATGACTTTTGCTTTAATAAACTCCTAAATTTGCTGCTTGTTAATAGTAAGGTAGTTGTTAAGTTTAGGTATTGGGTAGGATTAGGGATGTAGAATATGATCATGCAGAATATGTGCTTTCTAAGTACTAATAAACAGCCAACATTAATAATAGGCATGCTAATAAGCAACTAGTTAATAGTGAGAATTGGTCCCTATACTAAAGTGTTAACAGAAAAAAATAATTTATTATTATAATGTGGAATAAAATGTGGAAAATTTACTCTATTACAGTTTTAAAAAATCAAATGAGAATAACCACTGAATATTTAAATGCATAGTTCACCAAAAATCTCATCCTTGAAATTACATGAGGGTGAGGGTTTTTCTTTCAAGGATTTTTCATCTTCACAAATGAAGGTATTTGTAATGAAACCTGAGAAACTTCTGTCTCTCCACTGAAAGTCCATGCAACTTTCAAGCTTCAAAAAGTTCATAAAGACATCTTAAAGGTTATCCATGTGAGTCGAGCGGTTTAATCCAGGCCTTCTGAAGGAATAATTTTGTGATGTACAGATTTAATTTAGGCTTTTTTTGTAACATAATAAGTGTAAATATGTATAATGCGTATATATAAATATGGTCGGGGTCCTAAAAAAATTATAAATATAGTTATTACAGGCTTAAAGCGAGTTGGTAGGACCATTAAATTAAGTAGTTGAGATGGTTGTGGCGTTAACATTCATCAACTTCTTGTTTTTCCAACTTGTTGTCTGAGTCTAATACCTGAAAATTGGATGTGATCCTTTAGCTACAGTTGTTATTCTCGCTCATGATTACTATCAGGCTCAAAGTAACTGTTAGTATGGAGCTTGAGATAATTATACCTTAAAGTTATTTTAAGGCCATCTCTATCTCTTCCTCAGCACCTTCACCTTCCAAGGCCTGCGCATAGACGAGGCGCTCCGCTTGTATCTGGAGGCATTCCGTCTTCCTGGCGAAGCGCCTGTCATTCATCGGCTCTTGGAAACCTTCACTGACAACTGGCAAGTAAGTCAGCTGCCACACACACAAGCATGGACTGGCAAGGACTGACATGAATATATATACACTTGAGCGGGAACACACACACATACTCTTTAAATAGGTTGTAGGTTCGCTGCAGTCACAGACACAGGCATTCTTACAGTTCTTCCATTACCACACTCCAAGGCAATCCTCGCCACCAACTGGCTCCATCATCAGGTAATTAGGGACAGCAGAACAGCAGTTCGCTCAGGATCAAGGACGGGGTCATTAGTCACGCAGGTAGTCGGGGAAGAGGAAAATGTTGCACTGGGAAGTGAGACACATCCATCTGGCCTGCAGAAAGCAGCTCAGGCGATCCGAGGACATTTCGAACACGCTCACTTACTGCATATTAAAGGCAGCTCTCTGTGTGTGACCTGGAAAGTATTCGTAGAAATTTCTTTTCTTAGGCGCCATTCTCAATCACTACGTGATTATGCCACGTAGACATAGGGGGTTGTGCCCTCCCCGAAGCAGCGATGTATCGAAACTGGAATGGATTCAGTGTCTGACATTTACACTAGTAGGAGATCCCGGAGGAATTACTGTGCCCTTTTATGTTTTTCTAGTGGCGAATGATCTTCAAAACGCTCATGTAAAGATAAGCGTACATATTAGGTGATTTGATGATCACCTTGCGCTCGCAGTCAATTGTATGGTCTTGTTCTTTTGTGTGCAGAAAGTGAACAGTAATCCGTTCCTGTCAAACGACGCTGGCTTCGCCCTGGCTTATGCAGTCATCATGCTAAACACCGATCAGCACAACAATAACGTTCGAAAGCAAAACATCCCCATGACGTTGGAGGTGAGCCACACATGTTCCTGTTAACCACAGGGACATCCAAAAGTCATTCACATGTTTAGGGCCACACATGCAATCCCTTTCTGAGAGATCAGTTTCAGCTCTGACTTAACAATTTAAGATAAGTGTATTACGTGTTATTTATGTAAGTATGTTATGAAACCATCTTTCTAGATTTGCCACACATGCAGATTACTGTTATGTAGCCATATCTCACTTTTACGTGCTTTGAACAACTGGCCTCGATTTAGTGGAGCTTTAAGCTCAGCCACAGCAGTCACACATTTACAAACATATTATTAATGCCTTCACTTGCATCATCTGAAGAAAGATTTTAAATTTTTGCTTTTTGTTGTTGTTGTATATCATGCTTAACCATGTTTATCTATCATGCTTCACTGAAACTAAAGTTCTATAATTCTCAATTGTATTGCAATAAGAAACTACTGGTGAATCTCATGATGGGACCCATAAAAAAAAAAAAAAGCAAAAAAAGAAGTGATCGGTTATGAATTTATATTGAAAAATGTTTTGCCGTTAAGATTTTTTTTTTTTTTTTGCATTGTGACATTATGAGAGTTAAGCAAATGTCATTAATGTAATACAAAAAAATCATATTGTCATTACCATAATTAAAAAATAAATAAAATAAGTAAATTAATTAATTAAAGCAAAACAAAAAAAATATTTATTCTGATTACTTAAATGTGAAAAAATATATGCACTACTTTTTAAATGTTTGGGATCAGAAATGACAGTACAGAACTATGAAAAGAAGAATATTACAAAATATTTATATTTCAAATAATAAATGACTTCTGAAGGAAACAGTGTCACACGACCCTGAAGACTGGAGTAATGATGCGGATAAATAAATTACATTTTAAAATATATTAAAATAGAAAACATGTTTTAAATTGTAATAATAATTCGCAATATTACATTTTGTACTGTATTTTAAATCAAATAACATTTGTGAGCATAAGAGACTTTTAAAACGCAATAAATACTTTTAAAACCATGAAAGAAATCTTACCGACCCCAAACATTTGAACAGTGTGTATGTATACATATGTGTGTGTGTGTATACAAGTATGTATTGTATTTGTTGTTTAGGAATGATATTACAGTACTATAATTGGGTATAGAAAATATTAAGTAATGAGTATAGAATTACTGTATTACTAATGCGAAAAGAATGGGTGGAAATATGCTTGATTTTCGCCTTCGTGGGTCTAAAAATAGGCTTAAAACACAGGCAAAATAAAAAATAAATTAATAATAAATTTTTTTTTTGTTGTTGTTGTTGTTGGTGTGAAATGTGACCTGGACATGTTTTCATGAGATTCACCCTTAGATACGTGGCTGCGGCTGGTGGCATCGTTTCATCGGCGTGCACGGACACCTTGAGTTTTCCATGCATTAGCACCAGATCCATTTAAACAGATGATCACACAGATCTTCCTGCTAAAAGCACTGGTGTTGTAAAGGAATACAGGGAGCAGTGGGAATGGTAATCAGCAGGTATTCAGCCTGAGCACAGAGGGGATAAGCGGCGGCGAAGTGAAAGGCGAGCAGCAGGAGACGAGGCGGGACTGGGCTTTTGGCAGACGGCGCGTCCAGCTGTCTTGTCTCTGTGTCAGCTAGCGTGTGTGCGTCTGCTCCGGCTCTCCAGCCATGGAAAATGCAGTCCTGGAAAGACCCTCTGTTTACTCCTCTGTTTATTTCTCCTTCTGTTCATCCCTCTCTCGTGGGGGAGCTCAGGTTTCCCTTGCTTTACCTGCCATTAAGAAAGTATGCAGTAAAACAGTGGCCTAACGCCATCACTCAGCAGCGGACGTCTGTGTGTTTATTTGAGCTGCGGTTGGCCTTAGACCAGCCTGCTTAACACTAACACCTATTAAGTGACACCAGCAGTAATAAACCGAGACCAATTATTGGATTTGAAAGGTGATAGTTGGAGGATGTCGCTGTAATTGGATGGAATGAAGGCATTTTAATCAGTTTCCTCCTCCTGTTTGTTGTTTTGTTTTATTTGTCTAGCAATTCAAGAAGAATCTCAAAGGTGTGAATGGAGGAAATGACTTTGATCAAGACATGCTGGAAGACATCTACAATGCCATCAAGTTAGTTATCGCTTTAGTGCTCTCATAAAGTTCATATTATCTCTTACTTATAGAACACTTGTAATATGATTATATAAAATATAACTGGTAATTTGCCATACAATAAATATTTTTGTGAACTTCAGGCTAATAAAACCACATTCAGAATGTTAGGGCTTAACAACACATGATGACCCACTGACAGTTGATAATGATAATGTCTGGCTGACATACAGTATGTTAGTTTGTAGAGATTTGTGACAAAGATTTGTGAGACTGGTAGTCTTGGACAGATCACATTTTATGCCATTTGGCAGCAAAAGTTTGTGAGCTAATAAATGTATTGCTGTAAAATTTCCAAGTATTACAAATAAATTAAAATAAAATATTTGCTTCTACATACAGTGTAATACACTATCTTTCAAAAGTTTGGTGCAAGTTAGAGTAAAATTTTTAAATATTATTGAAAAGAGGTCTCTTCCACTAACCAAGACTGCATTATATGATAAAAAAAAACAATAAAACCATTTAAAATAACTGTTTTTGATTTGAATATATTTTAAATGTAATTTCTTCCTGTGATCAAAGCTGAGTGTTCAGCATCATTACTCCAGTTTTCAGTGTCACATAGTCCTTCAGAAATCATTCTGATATAAGAAACATTTCTTATAAGATCAGCAACAATGTAACTATTTGTAACAATGTAAAAATCTTTACTTTAATTGTTGATCAATTTAATGCATACTATTATACAGTAAGTACATGTACAAATCTGAACAGCTAAAAAAGTCCTTCTTGTTGAGCTCTTATGTTTATTATCTCTGTTATAAACCTCATGTCTCTGGTCTTTAAGTGTATGGATATACTGATGTATACAATGGCTCAGATGGGATAAGCCGAAATAAATGTATGTGTTCCTGCAGGAACGAGGAGATAGTGATGCCTGATGAGCAGACGGGGCTGGTGAAGGAGAACTACGTGTGGAGTGTTCTGCTGCACAGAGGATCCTCGTCTGAAGGGATATTCCTGCATGTGCCTGAAAGCAGTTACGACCGCGACCTCTTCACCATGACCTGGGGACCCACCATTGCTGCCCTCTCCTACGTTTTTGACAAGAGCCTAGATGACACTATCATTCAGAAAGCCATCGCTGGGTTCAGGTAAGACCTGCAGATTGGTAGACTGTATAGCATTTTAGAGTTTTGCTTCTACAAACGATTTTGATGAAGATACCACACTCGTTTTTCTTTCTTTCAGGAAATGTGCCATGATCTCTGCACATTATGGCTTCAGTGATGTCTTTGATAACTTAATCATTTCACTCTGCAAGTTTACAACTCTGAGCTCTGAGGTAAGACCTAAAGCATCCCGATCAGATGCATTCAGTCTCCTGCAGCAGCTTTAAGTCATGAGTGAACAGATCTGATTGGGATTTGTGTGCCTTTAGTCTGTAGAGAACCTGCCCACTGTGTTTGGCAGTAACAGGAAGGCTCAAGTTGCTGCCAAGACCGTGTTCAGCCTGGCCCATCGTCATGGTGACATTTTACGAGAGGGATGGAAGAACATCATGGACTCCATGCTGCAGCTTTTTAGGGCTGAGCTCTTACCCAAGTCCATGGTTGAGGTGAGATGGTAGTGCCAACATATCACTTTAAATCTCCTAACAAACACTTGCGTGCTTTGGAGAAAGTAGTTCTATTTAAATCAGGCAATAGTGCCACCTACTGTCACATTTGACAAAATATGTCATTCTTGTTGATAGGTTGAGGACTTTGTGGACCCTAATGAGAAGATTTCCTTACAACGTGAAGAGACACCATCAAACAGGTATATTGAAGATAATCTTTGAAAGTACTTCAGCTTTTTTTTTTTATATATACACGCTTCCAGGTTCTTTAGACAAGCTGCTTTTAGTGAACGACATTAAAGTACTATGGCTCTAAAGATGTTATTCTCATCTGTTACATTATATAATGCATTATTTTAGTTATTACATAGGTATTACATAGTTAATACACAGTTATTATATATTTATTATACCTGTGAATTCTAGTGCAGTAATATATGCACTTTTTAACTTATTTTGACAGACATGAAAACATTCTCACATTTGTTTTGTGAAATGTGGCATTTTTTTAAATTGCTCATATGCACGTTTAGCTACACAAGTAATACATTTGATTCTACAAGGTACTAAAGCCTTGAAAAT
Organism: Schizothorax lantsangensis; assembly: GCA_027422415.1. Lineage (NCBI taxonomy): Eukaryota > Metazoa > Chordata > Actinopteri > Cypriniformes > Cyprinidae > Schizothorax > Schizothorax lantsangensis. The sequence continues at coordinate 12,805,215 of CM049852.1, read as the reverse complement.
AAATGTAAAGATGCATATTATCAGTATTGCTCGGTTTATTAGTGTTTCTTCACCAAACCATAATGTACCATGTTGCTGCAGAGATTGGGTATGCTATATAGTCGATGAACGTGTTTCACTTTAGATTTGTTAGTGTTTACAAGTGAAAATCAGCCATTTTAATGTTTGTGTGATGCCCTAATAGATTCATTCAAGTCTTATAAGAACAATTAGGTTGATCGTGATCTGTAAAATATCATAATTTGTGTCAAATTGTAAACCACCTGATCAGGATATCTAAATCTTGCTGGAAATCTAAAAAAGCCCAAATCTTGACCAGTCTTTTGGAAATATGTGTTTAAACCTCAGTCATTTGTCATTTTCAGCTCAATTTGATTTTGAATCTAAAACAGCTCTTTTTTGAGGTGCCTGAAGGTCCTGGACTAATTAGTTAAGACGAATTATCTATTCATTTCTACTGCTGTACTTCTGTCAGGGGTGAGTCGGCTGTATTGAGTTTTGTGAGCTGGTTAACATTGAGTGAACAGTCTGGGCTCAGAGGCCCCTCCACTGAGAACCAGGAGGCCAAACAAGCTGCCCTGCTCTGCATAAAGGTACAGAACAACACACATTCACTTACAAAAGGCATTGCAGTAAAAAGTCGGTCTGAATCACTACACCATCTGAAAACTATTCTGGCAAACGTGAATAAAATAATTTTCTCTCATTTCTTCTTTCTTCACATCAGCACTGTGACCCAGAAAAGCTGATTACTGAAAGCAAGTTTCTGCAATTGGAGTCTTTACAGGAACTCATGAAGGTGAGGTCCACTTAGAAAGGCTGGGTGTATACAAGAACGAAACCATATTCTTTCTTTAGTGTATTACTTACAGTATTACTTAAAAGGTTTGTTCGTTATGTAATTTTGAATGTTTCCAGGCTCTCATCTCGGTGACCCCTGATGAGGAAACATACGATGAAGAAGATGCTGCTTTTTGTCTGGAGATGCTGCTACGTATTATTCTTGAAAACAGGTACTGCACTCATTAACACGTTGCATTACGTCATTGAGAATTACTAGTCGATAGAGTCAGATGAAGATACGGCAGCTTGTAGATTTTAATAGAGAGATGACTGTGTGTTTGCAGGGACAGAGTATCATGTGTTTGGCAAACGGTACGGGATCATCTGTACCAGTTATGCGTCCATGCCAGTGAGAGCTGCTTCCTGGTGGAGAGAGCAGTGGTGGGATTGCTCAGACTCGCTATACGCTTATTGCGCAGAGAGGACATAGGCTCACAGGTACATACACTCGACACATACAGTACAAACTCTAACGTGGGAAGCGGGCCAGATAGGCAGCTAAGCGGTTTCTTCCCTCTCTCTGCACAGGTTCTCCTCTCTCTTCGCTTGCTGTTGATGATGAAGCCTCACGTCCTGTCCAGAGTCTGTCGAGAGGTGGCCTTTGGCTTGCATGAGCTGCTTAAAACCAATGCTGCCAACATCCACTGCACTGATGACTGGTACACGCTCTTTTCACTATTGGAGTGCATTGGGGCTGGGATCAAACCGCCGGCTGCCCTGCAGGTCGCCAACACCAACCCGGACAATGACACAGGTGATTCGGTCATTGCTAACCATTTTATCTGTTAATGCACCTCAAGACATAGTCGAGTGTGGCCTAAAGTCCTTTTCCAGATGGGCTTATCTTGTGTAATCCTTTTGTTCCAGGTGCTCAGTCAGATAGCGAACTGAGTTCATATCATCATAGTGAAGTTAGTCTTGACCGGGGATATACGTCTGACTCTGAGGTTTACACAGAGCACGGCAAATCCAGAATACCTCGTTCAGCTACCGATGTGGATGTGGGCTGGCTAGTGGTAAGTGTTCTCATAAAACCCCAGACAGGAAGTCTGTTATAGACCGATCCACCCTCACTAAGGGCAGTGTATGTCCTATCATTATTATGCATGTTGACTTGGATAGACATATAACTTCTTACTGTTTTGGGCAGGTGGGTAAAGATGATCTGGATGGATCTAAGGTAGCAGTGACTCCAGGTTCAAAGCCCCTGACCCATCCTCTCGTTAACCAGTACAGTTTAACTCTTGGGCAGGACATGGGTCTGCATGACACCAAATCCCTCATCAAGTGTGTGGATTCGCTTTCATTCATCGTACGCGATGCTGCCCATGTCACTCCAGAAAACTTTGAACTTTGTGTTAAAGCCATACGAGTGTTCGTGGAGGCTAGCCTTAATGGAGGTACGTATTTCTTATACACCAAAGTAACAGAGTCAGAAATTAACTGGGGCTTTTGGTAAAAACGCCACTGAAATGAATAAAAGTTCCCTAAAATTCAAGATACAAGATCAAAAAATCCCCCTGTATTCATGCTTGTTAAATTTCTAACATATGATATAGTTAAGCAATATCACATAAGCAAGAGTGCTGTTTTTCACAAATATCAGCACAATTGCAGTTCTGTTTTTGAAATTGAGTGAATGATTCAATGACTCATTAATAAAAACAGTTGCTTGCTTCATTTCTGAATGAATCAGCCCTTTTCAACTAATTGTTTGAATTAATGATACAAAGACTCACTTAAGACAGTAATTTATTGCCACTAAATGGTGGTTTTAGCTTTATATATATATATATATATATATATATATATATATATATATATATATATATATATATATATATATATATATATATTTTTTTAAAATGTCTCCTAGCATTATTAATGCAATTGTAATTTAAAAAATTGGCCACCTCTGCAGTACAACGATGGCTTTTGTTGATACTGATTTTATTTGATTGGTAACAGCCCTATAGTGTATTTTTCTAATTGCAGTTATTGACAAATATATTTAATACAGTTAGAAATCAAATGCCCTTATGAAGATAAAAATGCCCCCTGCTTATGCATGTGATCTGAAATGGCTATTTCTTGTATACAGGTGCATCTCAATAAATTAGAATGTCGTGGAAAAGTAAATTTATTTCAGTAAATCAACTCAAATTGTGAAACTCGTGTATTAAATAAATTCAGTGCACACAGACTGAAGTAGTTTAAGTCTTTGGTTCTTTTAATTGTGATGATTTAGGCTCACATTTAACAAAAACCCACCAATTCACTATCTCAACAAATTAGAATATGGTGACATGCCAATCAGCTAATCAACTCAAAACACCTGCAAAGGTTTCCTGAGCCTTCAAAATGGTCTCTCAGTTTGGTTCACTAGGCTACACAATCATGGGGAAGACTGCTGATCTGACAGTTGTCCAGAAGACAATCATTGACACCCTTCACAAGGAGGGTAAGCCACAAACATTCATTGCCAAAGAAGCTGGCTGTTCACAGAGTGCTGTATCCAAGCATGTTAACAGAAAGTTGAGTGGAAGGAAAAAGTGTGGAAGAAAAAGATGCACAACCAACCGAGAGAACCGCAGCCTTATGAGGATTGTCAAGCAAAATCGATTCAAGAATTTGGGTGAACTTCACAAGGAATGGACTGAGGCTGGGGTCAAGGCATCAAGAGCCACCACACACAGACGTGTCAAGGAATTTGGCTACAGTTGTCGTATTCCTCTCGTTAAGCCACTCCTGAACCACAGACAACGTCAGAGGTGTCTTACCTGGGCTAAGGAGAAGAACTGGACTGTTGCCCAGTGGTCCAAAGTCCTCTTTTCAGATGAGAGCAAGTTTTGTATTTCATTTGGAAACCAAGGTCCTAGAGTCTGGAGGAAGGGTGGAGAAGCTCATAGCCCAAGTTGCATGAAGTCCAGTGTTAAGTTTCCACAGTCTGTGATGATTTGGGGTGCAATGTCATCTGCTGGTGTTGGTCCATTGTGTTTTTTGAAAACCAACGTCACTGCACCCGTTTACCAAGAAATTTTGGAGCACTTCATGCTTCCTTCTGCTGACCAGCTTTTTAAAGATGCTGATTTCATTTTCCAGCAGGATTTGGCACCTGCCCACACTGCCAAAAGCACCAAAAGTTGGTTAAATGACCATGGTGTTGGTGTGCTTGATTGGCCAATAAACTCACCAGACCTGAACCTCATAGAGAATCTATGGGGTATTGTCAAGAGGAAAATGAGAAACAAGAGACCAAAAAATGCAGATGAGCTGAAGGCCACTGTCAAAGAAACCTGGACTTCCATACCACCTCAGCAGTGCCACAAACTGATCACCTCCATGCCACGCCGAATTGAGGCAGTAATTAAAGCAAAAGGAGCCCCTACCAAGTATTGAGTACATATACAGTAAATGAACATACTTTCCAGAAGGCCAACAATTCACTAAAAAAAAATTTTTTTATTGGTCTTATGAAGTATTCTAATTTGTTGAGATAGTGAATTGGTGGGTTTTTGTTAAATGTGAGCCTAAATCATCACAATTAAAAGAACTAAAGACTTAAACTACTTCAGTCTGTGTGCATTGAATTTATTTAATACACGAGTTTCACAATTTGAGTTGAATTACTGAAATAAATGAACTTTTCCACGACATTCTAATTTATTGAGATGCACCTGTACATTCATTGCTGAATATGGTGTGCGATCATTGACACTGAAACCTGCCCATCTTGTGTGAAACAAAGGAATTATCTAATGAATATGAATGATCATCTTTACATAACCTCATGACACAGCCATTGCTCCAGTTTACATGCTGCCACATTAGCAAAATATTGAGTGTTGCCATAGTACAAGTTACATTTCAAACACTGAAATTTTCATTCCAAACAAACCCATTGGAGGACATTTTATTGAAACTTCATCTAGGAAGTTTGACTCCTTGGGGGATTAGAGTGTCTGCCTCACTTCCGTGGCTTTGTAATTGGATGTGTCAGTGCCTGTAAACTCTTTAGTGTTGTATCTTGAGCTGTGCTCCACTGGTTGAGTCATTTAACTTGGGGGCAATTCAACTGTCTTGTGTGCCCTCTCCATTTATCCTTCACTCTGTCTCTGTTCTTCTATCCGGGGTGGTCGGCGATCTACTGTAGGCTTAGTCAAGACTCATTCAGCACTTTGTAGCTCTACTCTGCCAATCGGCATGGCCTTTTCATGAGCTGGAGGCCTCTGTTTACATGGGAAGATACCTGCTGTCATCATGGGCTTACATGCTCACTTTGAGGGCGGCAGATCAAAGTTTTGAGTTTTGAACATCTAATGGATGCAGCACTGCGATAATGATATGGTAGATATCTGCTCTGTTCTTCTTTCACTGGAAACAGAACACAATATTTTTGATTGCAATCCCAAAATTGACCAAGATTTGTCAGAGACAGGTTCTTCTAACTAGCAAATGAAAGGGTGTGAAGATGGGCAGTCACATGGAGAAAAAGTCGCTAAAAACAAAATCAGCACCTGTGATTCATTCTCATCAAGCAGTGCAGGCTTTTACCATGCTTGACAGTTGTGAGAATGGGGTGGCGTGCTCTTGAAAGCTTAATTTGATTTCCCTTGTTAGTCACTCTGTTGATTGTTTCTACGCCCTTCACAGGGTACCGCACCCACGAGAAGAAAAAGAGTCAAAAATACGACTCCAAATCCAGCCGGCTCCGAAAGAAGCCACGCGAGAAGGAAGGCACATCGCGGAGAACCAAAGCGTCCAGTCAGCGGCCCGCCCGTTCCCATAGCGACGATGAGGAAGATGAGGGCGTGCCGGCCAGTTACCACACGGTGTCTTTTCAGGTTAGTCTGGACGTAAGTACAACAGCCCTTTCCCTAATTCCTAAATCTGTCCAGCGTCATGTTTGCTGATCTGCTCGGTGGGGGAGAGCCATGTGATCATTTCACATTTGAAACTCTACTCTATAGTAGAAAAATAAATGTTCATGCTGTGCTTTGAGGTTTGTTTCATTTTAGAACTTTTAAAATATTACTTGTCAGTACTAATACCAGTACAATTTCACATTTCTTAAACAAGTTTTGATACCCCAGCAAAAACTAAAATGCTATCGAGCAGAGCTTTATTTAAAAAGTTAAATGTGAATTATTAAATAACAAAATGAATTAACAAAATTAATAGTTAATTAAAAATTAAAACAATAGTCCAAGTATTTCACAATTAAGTACACATTGATTTAAAGTAAGCAGTAATATGATAAAAAAAACTGCACAAGTAATTTTTTAGGTCTCTTAACAGCAGCATGAAGTATTCAAGTAAAAATTTAGAAGCTGACAAAAAAAAGCTCAAAAGATATCTAATGTTTAATAAAACTAATTAAGATTTGACTGCATTGTTATTAGATATTAATTATTAGATATTAATACAAATTTGTCTGAATCTTACTGAGAAGCTGCTATTGCATTGTAATTAAAGATTATCTGTACTTTTTTCCCTTTAAGGCTAACTTTTTATTAATTTTATTATTTTTTATATATACAATTATATTATTACGGAATTTAATTGATATTGCCATATTTTGCTTAAAGAAAATCAACCCTAATTTTGTGACATTTATTTTCATGGTTTTTTTTTTTATTCATGACTACTTTTCACACCTAATTCTTAGTTTCTTACTTACAAAATCTCATTTTTATTACAGTAATGCAGAAAAATATGTATTTAAATATGTGAAGTACATTTGGAAAATCCAGTTATCATAGTAGTATGTTGTACTGCTGTTAAAAATAATCATCTCTGACCAAGATGATTTTTTATTGCTTTATCACAGTAATGACTGAGTTTTTTTTAAGTCATTAAATATTGATAGAAATATGCTCTTAATTGTAATTTAAAAAGGCATATTACAAAAAAAATCATTATTCAAATATAGCCTTAATTTTTTTTTTCTGTTGAAATATGACCCGACATGTCTTTGTGATGTTTGCCCGGGGAAGCATGCTTTCCCCATATTAAATGCCTAAATAGTGCACATAAAAACAATAGCATGATGTCTGAACATAGTATCAAATGTATATCATGATTTTTTGTCTTTTGTCGTGTTCTTTCCACCTGTTTACCTGTCATGTCTCAGTAGTGGTTGTATAACAATCATTTCTATTGTCCCTATTAATAAGATGAAAGTGAGTCTGTTAGAAAAGCAAATATTCATTTAATACACCAGATATGCCCCTGAGTGTTCAGTGATTATTAAAACAGCCTGTTTGCCCAAATAGTTGTTAGACCTGATGCATACACTGCACACGCGAGCAGCCGGCATCTACAGCTCATGGGCAGAGGAACAGCGCCACCTAGAGGATGCTGGCAGGAAGATCGAGGCCGACTCTCAAACACTATGGTCCAGCTGCTGGTGTCCTCTCCTTCAAGGTCAGAGACTAGCCAAAACGCATATTAGCAATTACAAACGCTTAGAATAACAAAGTTTTTGTTGTAAAATAAGTGATAATTTAATGTGTTATATCTGTTATATTGAATGCATTAAAGGGATAGTTCACCCACAAATAAAAAAAATCTGTAATATTCACCCTCATGTCGTTCCAAACCCATAAGAATTTCGTTCATCTTCGAAACACAAATGAAGACATTTTTAATGAAATCATAAATATTTCTATCTAAAAAATGTATCTAAAAAAAAGCCTAAATTAAGTCTGTTCATCATATAAAGTGATTTATTCTCCTTAGAAAATTTTGACAATTCATATAGATTAGTTTTACGATGTCTTTATGAACTGTGTGAAGTGTCAAAGTAGTAGTTGCGTTGACTGTCAATGAAAGGACAGACATCTTTCAGATTTCATTATAATTATCTTCATTTGTGTTCTGAAGATGAACGAAAGTCTTACAGGTAAGAAAGTAAATGATAGAATTTTCATTTTTGGGTGAACTATCCCTTTTAAGGAGGTGTATGTTCAGAGATGCTCTATAACTTGTGTGTTTTGGCCTTGTAGGTATGGCTTGGTTGTGCTGTGATGCACGGAGGCAAGTCCGCATGCAAGCTCTCACCTACCTACAAAGGGCACTTCTTGTACATGATCTACAAACTTTGGATGCAGTGGAGTGGGAGTCCTGCTTCAACAAGGTAAACTAGTTTTGTTTGGCTATATAGTGTTAGTTTAACATGCATTTTAATTTTTACGAAACTATGTAATATGTAAAACTGATAAATTATGGTGATTTCTGTCTTTTTTCAGGTCCTATTTCCTCTGCTGACAAAACTCCTAAACAACATCAGTCCAGCTGATGTGGGAGGCATGGAGGAGACCAGGATGAGGGCCTGCACACTGCTTTCTAAGGTCTGGCCTTGGACGACTTTGCTCATTAATCCTAATAATGTCAACCTTATTTAAAGAGTGATTGTAAGTGTCTTTGTCTCCTCAGGTGTTCCTGCAGCATCTCTCTCCTCTGCTCTCTCTTCCCACATTTGCTGCCCTCTGGCTCACCATTTTAGACTTCATGGACAAGTACATGCACGCCGGCTCCAGTGACCTTCTGGTAAGATGCTCTCAGATAGCGAGAATCACCTGTATTGACTTAAAGGGAATTATACACCCCAACATGTTCTCATCATTTACCTTCATGTCACCCCAAACCTGTATTATATTAACAATGACTAAGATTTCAGTGTATTCCTCATGCAAAGGTGTAGTATTGACTTGGAAAATAGTGCAGATTCTGCAGAACTCGCATGGATGCATTTTATGATACTTTGATTAGGGATGCACCGAATGTTTTTTTTTTTTTAGCCTAATAATTTCAGTTGCAGAACATTTGGTGCATCCCAAATAATAAGTGAAAAGACCGAATAAATTGTACCGAACAATGATGTGACTCGATCAAATAGAGGCGCGCACTAATGCAGCAAACATGTCTGCAGTGTGAAAGTATTTAAAACTGTCCCAGAAAGACGCAAAAATCATTACAAGAACCGACAGCGAGAGACCGTTTAGTACTGTATCTCATGTCTCCGATGAGATGTGGTAGGGTTTTTGTTGCTGGTTACTGTATTATGATTGAAAGCACGAAATGGCCTTAAACAATTAGTAAATAAACTGCAGAACGTTATGTTTTCTAATACATGCACTAATTGCATGTATTCTGACAGCGCTGCATGAGCTCGCGGCGCCAGGGTTCAAAGTTCAAAGCGCGAGGAAAATCTGCACTGAAACAGTGTTACTTTTACAGTACAGTACTTTGTTACAGTAATTTTACTGTTCTGTTTAAGACAATAATAATGATAATAATAATTACAACAGCTATATTACTACATTTATTATAACATTCACACATTGTATTAAAATCTGTAATAGATGTTTTAAAAAGTCTCTTCTGCTCAGCAAGGCTGCAATTATTTGTACAGTAAAAAATACATTTCTGATTCAAGAAGGGGGTCTCAAAAATTACCAAAATAATTATTTTACTAACTTATTAATTTGAAGTTAAATTGTGCTTTGTTGGTATGTCTGCTAGAATGTTAAAAATGTTCAGCGTTAAGTAAATATTCTTAAATAGTTGTTTTGTAATTGATTTTTTTTTTTGAAAAGCGAGACAAAACAGTAAAAAGCTAAATTTGGGTATTTCATTTATGCAATGGTGAAAAAAATTGGCAAAATACATGGGGAAAAAACACAAAAAACTGTGTTCGGTATTTGGCCTTCGGCCCAGTGTTTCATTTTGTTCGGCTTCAGCCAATAATTTATTTTGGTGCATCCCTAACTTTGATACTTGTTTTCTTTTCTGAAGCTTGACAGTAAACATCATCTATTTTTAATGTGTAGAAAACAGCAGCTCAAAATTATTTTTAGCATTTTATTAAAGAAATACATTTGGAACTACATGGGATTTAAAAAATGCCGCCAAAATTTCTTTCACATCTTATTGTACTTAAACTGTCAAAAACAAACAATATTTTGTCAACCACACTCAAGGTTCATGCAAACACAGTTGTGTCTTCGCAAGAAATCTGGTCAGTCCCGCGGAATGCAGACAGCTTCCTCCTGCAAAACCTTGCAAAAAAAATGCGGTTGGGAGACCTTAAACCGCGGTCGGCACTACCGCATGCGGATGCGGTTATCACAGCCCAAGGTAGTATATTGGATTTGTGCATTGGGTCTTAAAGTGACAGCAGCTGCTAACATGTCTGCATTAATATTAATCAAACAAAAAACCTCACTCACTGCTCTTGACTGAAGAACTTTTGAAGCTTTAATAAGAATCAATGTATATGAAAAAAAATCATACAGTGAAGACTGTGCAGTCTTGAAAAAGAATTGTGATAAGATTGTGAATCATGTTCCTGTCTGAAATAAATTACGATATCTTATTTTGCTATCAATCACTCCTAGAAAAGATGTTCATAGATTTACAGTAAAAAAGTTATTAAATCCTGAGCGCTGATGAGTCTGTGTGTGTGACTTTGGTGCACAGCTGGAGGCCATCCCTGAGTCTCTGAAGAACATGCTGCTGGTGATGGACACAGCAGGGATCTTTCACAGCGCAGACTCCCGTACAGGCTACTCAGATTTGTGGGAAATCACCTGGGAGAGAATTGACTGTTTCCTGCCCCGTCTGAAGGAGGAGCTCTTCAAACAGGCTGTCATTCCAGGTACTGAGCACTCAAACACAATACTCACATTTAACATTTGAGTTCAACCATGTACAACACCGGTTTGGATGTGGTTAGCTGAAATCCTCTGTTTTTTTTGTACAGAACCTGTGTGTAATGTTCCTGTGGAGCCTGTCCCACCACCTGCTGCCGTTACCCCAGCCTCTCCCCCTGTGCCAGCCCCCTCATCAGTGCCAGCTGCCCCCGCAGAGCCAAACATCCTCAGCAGATCCGCGTCACCTCAGGATACGCCCACACCTAGTGCCAACGGTGATCGTAAGCATCATTTAGACACGTTTAACATATTGAATAGGAGTGGGTGGTATAACTGTTTACTATGGGTATAGTTTTCACTAAAAGTTTACTTTACTTTTCACTAAAGCTTCATTTATTTAATCAAAAATACAGTATATACAGTAATATTCTGAAATATTGTTACAATTTTAAATAAATGTTTTCTATTTTAATATATTTTAAAATGTAATTTATTCCTGTGATGCAAAGCTGAATTTTCAGCATCATTACTCCAGTGTTCAGTGTCACATGATCTTTCAGAAATCATTCTAATATGATGATTGGCTAAAATATAACATTTCAGTAAATAACAAACCTGCTTTTATAATAAATTTAGATAAGATTATATATTTTCAATTATTAGAAGGAAAAAACATTAGTATTCATGTATCAATAGTTATAATAATTCTTCTTGGTTAATTTCAAAAATTACAAATACATAAAATCAATCAATTGTCATTATGCACAATAACAATTATGTGTTTGTATAAAAAAAAAACATTAATTAATGTTGTAAAAATATTTTTATCAAGTTTTTTTTTAATACAGGAGATAATGTACTTTCATTTAATACAAACTTTACTGCTTAATATTTCCAGCCAAGAATAACAACAACTGATAGATGATAGATTTTTTTTTTTATATTTTATTATTATTATTAGCCTCTGGTGTGTAACAATTATTATGTCCTCCTGTTTAAAAGATTAGGCGCATTTGTAATTATCAATGTCTTTACTGTTTATTTTAATCCGCACAAATATGGAATAATATTTGATCAATTTAATGCATTATTGCCGAATAAAAGCATTAAGTTTTCTTTTCTTACTTATTCCAAACTGAAAGGTAGTACATAATGGTTTCCACAAAAATTGATAATGTAACTGATGATGCACAAAATTAACAAAATTCAGTTTATTCAACATTGATAATAATAAATGTTTCTTGAGCAGCAAATCAGCATATTAGAATGATTTCTGAAGGGTCATGTGACACTGAAGACTGGAGTAATGATGCTGAAAATTCAGCTTCGCATCAGAAATACTTTACATTTTACAATATATTCAAATTATTATATTCAAGTTATTTCAAATTGCAATAAAATGTCACAATATTACTTTTTTTACTGTATTTTTTTTACTATATTTGAACAAATATATGCAGCCTTGGTGAGCACAAGACTTAAAAAAAAAAAAAAAAAAAAAATTAATTAAAGTGCCCCTATTATGGGTTATGAAAGGTTCATATTTTGGTTTTGGGAGTCCCCAACAACAGGTTGACATGCCATTCAAGCTCAAAAAACACTTTCATATTCTTATAATATGCATTTCTTTTTACCTTATTTGCTCAACGACTCCCAAACGATTCGTTCAACGATTCATTTTTCCAAACCCCTCCTGTGCGTGACGCTAATCTGCGGTGATTGGTCGATTTCATTTAAAGCAGTGTTTGTGAGCTTTTAACACTCCAAAAGCGGCACCTAGTGGCAAAGAATGAATTTGCATGTTCATTCAGACCAAGGCGAAAATCAAGTTTTCCCAGGTCTGCGGGCGCAACAAGTGGGCGGGCAATATGCTAATGTTTCATGTTAAGGTCAACATGAAACGGCTTGGGATTCGTTTTAAAAACGACTCGTTTCAATGATTCAGAGTCGACTCTTTCTTTTGAGAGACAATAACTTTATACACGGTGCACTTTCAGATTTAAAACTTTGCAGGATGTTTTTATTCACTTAGAGCTGTGTTACACACTGCATGAAAGGTCATTTTCAAAATCCATAATAGGGGCACTTTAAAATAATTAGCAGTTTGGTATGTGGAAACTAATACATTTATGACTCTTTAATGGATAGAAAATTCTAAAGAACAGCATTTATTTACAATAGCTTTTACTGTCACACCAATTCATAGTTTCTAGTTTCTATTGTATATCAAAATAAAATAAAAAATTCTCAATGAAAATTGTCAAATTTGTGAACTTTTCTGCTTTCTTACCTCTGTGCAGGATCAGACAGATCATCTCCAGTTCCTCCCTCAACGCCTCCGATGCCCACTCCAGCAAAGATGTGTCCTCCTGAGTCCCCGCCGCCTCCTCTGGGCCAGTCTCCGCTCATCCTGCAGCCCCTCGCCCCTTTTTCTCCGCTGCAAGTGGGCATCCCGCCGATGTCCCTGCCAATCATTCTGAACCCAGCTCTCATAGAGGCGACCTCACCCGTGCCCCTGCTGCCTCGGCCCACCACCAACTGACCCGCCCCTCAAACATCAGCCCAAAGAGTGCCGCCGCATCTGAAGAAGAGGCGTCTGATTTGACTGTTCTCCTGCACGTGTGCACTCGCTGTAGCCCACACTATTAAATTATGTAACCGCAGGACCTGGAACAAGAGCGCGTGAGAGCACATTGACATGCATGGTTGCCTCTCCTCTTTTCAAACATCAAAGCAACTCCCAAACCGCTCGGATTTGAATGTCCTTCAGTTAGAGATGTTACATAGATGATCGTATTTATTCAAAACAGGAAGGTGCCACCCTGGAGGACAGATCATTATTGATGGGACTGGATTTCGGTCGGTTAGGTTAACTGCACGTGTCAGAGCAGATTTTAATGTATCAGTACTCAGGCAGTGATCACAGAGAATGGCTGATGGGTAGTGTGTACCGCACACTGGGTCCAGCTAATGAATCCATAAAAAAACTACATTAGCGTTGAAGCTTTTATCACCGCTCCAGCTAAATAAAACTGTACAGTATGATGAAGAAAACATAATTTATTTTGACAATTCATAGTTTCTTATTGTGGCTTTTACACTTTAATTATATAGTTTTGCTGTAATTGCTCCAGAGAAAACAGTCAGAGATGTAGCCACATAATGTTTGCCATTAGTGAGAAAATTAAAAGCATAGTTCACCCAAACATTAAAATTCTGTCATCATTTACTCACCCTCATGTTGCTTCAAATCTGTATGAATTTCTTCTGTGGACCTTGTGTAGAAAGTTGGAAACCAAACAACATTGGTTTTTTGCAACATTGTCACCAGTTGACTTTCTATTGTATGGACCAAAACATTTCTTTAAACATCTTTGATGTTCCACCGAAGAAGGAAAGTCTTTCAGGTTTGGAACAACGTGAGGGTGAGTAAATGATGACTGAATGTTCATTTTTGGGTGAACTGTCCCTTTAAGTCCAGTTCTTTTGGTTAAAAACAATAAAATGTCTTGTTTTGATGACACCACGTAATTATCGTGCATCTCTACAACATTCCAGACACATCGCTGATGTTTTTAACTAAACTAACCAGCTGAACTCTGTATGTCAGGTTTTATTTTATTTTGATGGCCATTTTTATTCGCAAGTTGTCTTAAAGAGAGGTGGTTTTGTTGCTCGTGTTTATGCTGTATCGCTGAGGCACTTCTGCTCTTTGTAGCTTTCCCTTTCAAGAATTTCTCCTGTAAAATACATAATTTCTTCCAAATATATTTCTTTCTATTAACTGTATCCCTTTATTTTGGTGATCTCGGCTCTGGAAGTTTACAGACCACTTTTAGTTTGGTATGAATTAATGAATGCTTTTTGAAGAGAGCTATAAACATTCACTAATATAAAAGTAAAATAGCTTTCAGACCTGCGCCTCCTTCCATCAGCCAAGACCACCCACGAGCAGCTCAAGTGCGTTTAGCGATCAGCGTTTGACCTGAGACGTATGCCATGTTTGGATCAGTACCGAGACATAAGTTCATTGAGGAATGATACTGTAAATTAATGTAGATTGTCACTGCAGTGACAGCAGATCAGTGATCACACCAAACCTAAGAGGTGGCTGTGGATAGATGAACGTTTTCTTTTCTTTGTATGTGCACTTGTTGTACTGCATTCTTAGATACATCAGGAACTAATTCTGTAGTCAACAGGTAATTCAATGAAAATAATCTGTATATATATATGAATAAAGGTTAATGTACTTTTTACAATGTAATAAATATATGGTAAAAATATCCTACTCCTGTGTTATTGTTTTTCTCTTACATGTCAATTATGTTTTATTGCTTTATTTAATTAGAATAATTTAGGAGGCTAAGACCCAAAGAGGAGAATGAAGTTCGGCCAAATATTTCAATTCTTCTATTCATTCACCCTCATGCCCTTCCAGACCTGAAGAAATGTTTTTTTTTGTCCATTCAGTGGAAATCAATGGCAACAAAAACGGTTTGGTTACCTGCAAAGTCAAGTTTGGAATGACATGAGGGTGAGTAAACGATGACAATTTCCATTTTTTGTGCAGACTAACGTTATCCCTTTAATCTACATTGGAGGTTGATTTATAAGCCAAACTCATCAAAAAGCTAAAGTAATCCATATGTCATGTGACTAGTGAGATTGATGACATCTGATGCATCTATTCTTTCGAGAAACATCAGAGAAAATGAGATTAGAGTTTCCAGCAAAGGGAACTTTTTCAGCAGTTCACAACTTGTATTTCAGTCTGTTCATATCCACCTTATTTTTTCCCGTAAGAGCGGGCGCCGCCATTTGTAAATTTTATGTGTGAGGCTTCCGGTCCGCTTCCAGCTATTTTTAGCTGTACAAAACAGCTCGTTTTGCTTCTTGTTATTGCAAACTGGTGTCTTACCGTATTATTTTAACGTATTATCCTAAATATGAACACACTGGTTTGTAGTGCAAACAGTTTTACAGTTGTGGCTAGAAGGGATACAGCTCCGACTGGAAACTAACAATGAAATTTAATTTTCTACCTATTAGATTGTTTTATTAACATCTACACCTACCCCAACCCTACCCCTTGCAATAATGCAAAAATAGTAATTGTTGTACAGTGAGACAAAAATTACGCTGTATTGATGTGCGCATGCCCAGTAGCCACACTTGTCTCCCTTCTAGCCGTAACTCAATTTACATAATTTAAATAAAGAAAATAAGGGTTTGGAAGAACATGATTGAATAAATGCTGAAAAGTTTTTAAAATTGAAAGGGATAACCCCTCATCCCCCCAAAAAATTTAATTCTGTCATCTTTTCCTCACCTTCATGTCACTCCAAACCTGTATGAGTTACTTTCTTCTGTGGAACAGTGTTTTTTGTCCATAGACTGGAAGCGAAGGGAACAGAAACTGTTTGGTTGCCAACATTATTCAAGATATCTTTTATGTTCTGCAGAAGAAAGAAAGCCATAAAGGTTTGGAACGGCACGAGGATGAGTAAATTAATTAATTTTTGGGTGAAGTTGTATGTGAATGGAAACTTGTATGGAAAAAGAGAGCTCAACCTGTGGTGTAAAACATTTTTTATTTCAAAGCAGAACAAGAAACACTTTTTTTTTTGATAACCCAAAACGGTCAGAAACCACACATGATATCTAGCCAAAAACAACGGTCAAAAGTTCATCTCTGAAACATGGAATGTAAAAACAAGGTCATTCTAAGGATAAAAATGGCAAACAATGAAGATTAAATTGATCTAGTCTAAATGAATGTCTTTTCTTTAAAAGAGAACAGTGAAACATAAATGTGTACAGTACATCACTCACAAATATCCTTGTTTAAACACCTTCAAATAATCTGTTGTCAAAAACATATACCTACAACATCTTTCACCAAGCTGCACTACACTCCACTTAGTACGCTCCTACTAGCCTGGATGCACTCTCCGCTAAAGCTCACGTTCAACTCGTTTCACCTTCCCACGACGTCGAGGTCGACAAAACCAGTCAAAGCAAACTAAAACAGAGCTGCATCGAGGCGTTACACTTTCAAAAGAAATCAAACCCACGACTCAACATCACTTGGCGTCCATCTTTGCCATCTCCTGCAGGTATATCCCAATGCTCTCGCTGTCAAACAGAACAAAGTAAATGTTCTTCAGGGAGGAGGTGGTTGCTGAGACAAAATGGTTCGAAATGGCCTTCAGTATTAGCTGGGCTGCTGTCTGCTTTGGGAAACCATTTCTGAGGGAACAAAAATCAAAGAGGTGAGATGATTTCTGGTTTCTAGGAACTATTTCTCGCCACATTTGCATCGAAACAGCCATGCAGTGTATGAACTTCAAATCTAGTTCACTATCCATGATTGTGATGCTCACCGTCCGGCGGGTAGCGAAGGGAAGGCCACCGACTTCAGCTTCTTCTCCTCGGCAGCAGACAGACAGTTCTTGACTGTTTTCTCGAGCTGATCTTCACACTTCTCTGAACCCCACTGAGGAACGTGACAATGGATGATGAAACGTGCTGCCATCCCATTGGCTTGGCTCACAGCCGCTGCAGAGCAGAGGGAATAAGAAACGCTCCAGTCACAACAGCAGCAACACACAGAAACGCCTTACTTCAGTATCTACAGGGGATTTCTTCCCGCTTTCTTGTTCTACTTTTAAAGCTTCCACACTTTTTGATCAAAGAATCAAAAGGACTGAGGGAAATGAGTCCTTGTTTTGGGCTGATTTTCCATGGTATGTCAGGTAACAATCTTTGTAGCACACTTCTTAGTGTACAAATGTCTCCAAGCTATAAAAATCTTCAATTACTACTGAAGATTTCGCTCATTTCCTTGACTTTTCCAGGCACATAAATGATCCTAAAAATCCCTGGTATCACTAGGTTTCCATGACGGCTGTACTTTTTTTCTATATTAAAATATTTAACAAGGTAATTTCCTGCCCCTTTTAACATTGCTAGAGCACACACACTAATTCGAGTCTGCTTTCTGTCTGCTTGTGTCAAGAAATGTGTGAGACTTCAACCTGATGCGACCTCCAAAGGACCCTGGCTTTTTCTCAGATCCTTGACGGTCTCTAGGAAATCTTTTCCTCCTGCTTTCTCCAGAGCGTTACCTGTGTCACAGCACAGACAATAAATTAGCGTTTGCCACATATTTCAATATACAGGCAAACTGACACTTGCTACACAAATCTATCATTTTAACATGTAATTGACAATTTAATAGTAGCTAACAGTGTAATGCACTGACCGATTCCCTCTTTCAGATCAATCTCTGCGTTTGTGGGATTGATGATTCCCTCCACTTTGATCGTGCCGATTTTGCTGATTTCACTCTCTGTAAGGGACAGCTGATAAACAAACCACAGTTAACTCATTATTGCATTAAGTTTTAAATCACCAGTGTATTAGCACTGCTACCATAAAAATCAGCAGAAATATATATTCACAATACATGATTTTACTGCCGATATAAAATTAATCCAAACTGTAAATATTGTGATGATTTTGAGAGGTGACTTGCGTGGCAAATTTGAATTTTAGTTGATTCCATTTAGGGGTCGCCGAGTTAATATTTATTTTGATAGCGCTGAGAATCCTGTCCCTCGTCTTAATTATTGTAGTACTTTAAAGATTCTGTAAAATGATTCTGTATAACTGTATGAATGTTGATTTTACAGATTTTTAAAAATCCAATTCAAATTATTTTTCAAATTCATTTTGAATTATTTTCAATAAATATTATGTAAAATAAACAAATTGTTGTAAAATGGAGTGGGTGGTATACTTACACATTTTGAAATTGTATAATAATAATTTCAATTTATTCTAATACATTTTTTAATTATAATTTTTCAAGTTTTGTATACTGAAGCCCTAGGGTGACGTCATATGCTGCTGATACAGATTTTTTAAAATCAAATTTGCATATTCATTTTTAATGAGTTTTAATCAATACTATGTAAAATAAGCATTTTATTATCATATATATCAGCTTTATATTTGCCAACGACCCCCCTGCTGTCTAAGATAATGTCATCGGCCATCAAAAATTTCATATCGACCACAAGCTCTATGTTTCAGTGATTCTGTTCAAAATGTCAGTCGCAATGAATCAAAAATCTGATTCAACTGTTCATTTGTTTAACACAAGACTGTAAAAATGAAAAGTGAAAAATATATGTAGGTAAATTATTCAATGTTCCTTGCATTCGAAGGTATATAAACGTTATAATTTGCACTCTAAGTGTTAAAATAAGTCGAAAAATAAGGAATTCTTGGTAATGCATGATAAGCACAGCTATTTCCACCTTTTGTCCAAGGAACAAGCTTTTCGCAGAGAGAATAGTAAATCCCTCTCCTGGTCCGTCTTCCACTGTTGTGTTGGCATCTGTCTCTTTGTCATTCTCTGTGCTTTTCTGCATGAAAGAAACATTTTTAGTATTCTCACAGACAAACATGGTACCAGAGCAACATATGTATGACACTGCACGCACTTTGGGTTTGCGGCCTGGTTTTCCTTTGCTCTTTTTGCTGGGTTTCTTGATGGGTTTCCGGTTCACCCTCTTCTCTGGAACGGTCACCTGAGTCTCCACCTTCACCCTGCCTCCTCTCTTCTTGGAGAGCAGCTCAGGATGGATGCGAGGCAGAACGCCACCATTTGATATGGTCACCCCTCTGAGCAACTATTCAATAATATAGAGAAACTAACTCATTAATGGCGTTGCTACAAGGACTACAATTGTCAAAATGCAGATCCTAAAACATTTAGCGGAGCTACACTACCAGTCAAAAAACTGGAATAATTCATATTGTTTAATGTTATGAAAAGAAGCTTCTTATGCTTTCCAAAGCTGCATTTATTTGATCAAAAATACAGTAAACCTGTAATATTATGGGAATGTTATTGTAATTTAAAACAACTGTTTTCTATTTGAATTTATTTTAAAATGTTTTTTTTTTTCTGTGATGCAAAGCTGAATGTCCAGTCTTCAAGTGTCACATGATCCTTCAGAAATCATTCTAATATGCTGATTTGCTGCTCAAGAAACATTTCTTACTATTATCAATATTGAACAGTTTTTCCTGCTTTGTATGGACAGTTTTTATAAAAGTTTGTGGTAAGACAGATTTATTTATTAAGAAATTAATACATATATTTCAAATAAATGTTTTCCTTTTGAACTTTCTATTCAAAGAATCCTGAAAAAAAAAGTATCACATTTTCACAAAAATATTAAACAGTAAAAACTTTAACATTAATAAAAATAAGAAATGTTTCTTGAGCAGCAAATCAGCATATTAAAATGATTTCTAAAGGATCATGTGACACTGAGGTGCCATGGTAGCCTACAGCAAAAAAAAACAGCATACTGCAAGTTGTTTTTGGACACAAAGAGTGTGCTAAACATTAACCCTACCCGACCTCGGTCTATTTAACATGTAATTCATTACCTGGTTGAGTTCTTCATCATTGGCCACAGCCAGCTTGATGTGTCTTGGAGTGATTCTCCCCTTCTTGTTGTCTCTTGCTGCGTTTCCAGCCAACTCCAAGATCTCAGCTACAAAAACATCAGTGCAACAGACTCTCAAAACAGTAATACAATTAAACGATTGCATAATGACAATAGATTTTTTGGTAAAACATTATTTCATTCCACATCAAAGGAGACTCTGGATTCCCACCTGCTAAGTACTCAATGACAGCTGCCATGTAGACGGGGGCGCCCATGCCAATGCGATACTTATGGGTTCCTGTACGCAAGTAACGCATCATCCTCCCGACAGGAAAAATGACTCCTGCCCGGGAAGAACGAGACAGCTTGGTGATCTTTTTCTTTCCTCCTCTGGCTGACATCCTGCCTTTTCTGTGGAGAAAAATCAAATGTTTCTTCCATCGTCATCTTATGATCAAGGTAACACTCCTCGTAATCAAAACCTCAGTCATGTGACCCACCTCCTCTTGACTCACAGTGTCACTGGATGGAGTACCTACAGAGGAATCAAGACAAAATGATTCATTCATTAACATCTCTGAATGTGACTGAACTCAACAGTCTCCATCTGCTTCAACAGATGATGATCACAGACACGCTCTTATCCATGTTAATGACTAAATTAACACAAGAACAAAGCTAATACAAAGGCACATTAAAAAGTTACAGCTTTTTGGCCACAATTTTGTGATTTTTGATGACACACAAAGAGTTAAAATTTGGTTAACTCAGATTTGCATAACGAGAAAATGTATAACCAAAAAACTAAACATCACAAATTGATCACTTGCTAAAATCAAAGAACACAAACTTCAAAGCTGCAGATGTGCAGTGTTTTGAGAAAGTGGAGATGGAATATTTAGGCCTACACATCTTCAAAATTGTAATATTTGTTGTACAGTATGTTGTATTATACATTAAAACTAAATCCCGAGGGCTATGTCATATCCTGTTTGTTTCAATATCCAAAGAATATGTGTATGTCTTAAATTGTAGTGTGACTGTAAAATTAGTGCAGCGCTTAGTAAAAAAACAATTGGGCTGCATCCGAAATCGCATACTTCCCTACTGCATAGTAGGCAAAAACAGTACGTGACAAAATAAGTATGTCTAAATTCACAGTACTCATAAAAGAGTAGACAAAAATACCCGGATGACCTACTACTCCCAGCAAGATTCTGAAGATTTGAAAATGGCAGTGAAGCGACTGAACTGATGCTGGTAGGTCACGTGATAATGACAACATGGCGAATGTAGTACGTCCAGATTACATTCATACTACTAGTCTCGCGTAGCCAGACCTTCAGACTGACGGCTGAAGGTCTGGAATAGATGGCAGCTTTCATTGGCCAAGGCCCGCCCATGACCGACATGTCAAACAACCAATCACAGTTCGTTTCGTTCAGCGTCACGTTTCGGTTCATGGAAATGTCACCACAATAACAGACCGGTGTGTGAAACTCTCGGATGTATTTTAAAGATTCTATGCCGCAAACTTGAAATATTTCACATACTTTTGAAAATCCAGCGTTTAGTTGATCCTGATAAGCGCTCGTCGTCACAGTTGTAAACACGACAGCTTTCTTCTTTCGTGAGGGGGTTTGACGTCACAGCATCTTTGTTTCCAGGCGCAACGTTAAAGAACACACACGTCTTCTGGAAATCCTGTATAATTCAACCAATCTGACGACGACTTCGACACTCCTGAAGTGTTTCCAGATACATTTACATTTATGCATTTAGCAGACGCTTTTATCCAAAGCGACTTACAGTGCATTCAAGTTACAGTTTTTACATTTTATCAGCTCTTGCTTTCCCTGGGAATAGAACCCATGATAGCAACGCCAAGATCATGGGTTCAATTCCCAGATAAGTATGCCATATGCATCAGACGTTTAGCCAACTGTCCATGGGCGTGATGTCTGAGGCTGAGACTACATTCATACTACACACACTATTCAGAATTACATTCATGCTATATAGAATGTACATTTTAGCGTTCACAAAGTAATTAATTATTGAAAATAAGTACCTACTCAAAGTATGCGATTTCGGACACAGCCTTGGCGCCATCTTGTGAATAAAAATGGTTTAAAGTTTAAAGTATACTTTAGTTTTGAAGCCAACATTTAGCATATACCTGCAGCCTATCGCATAGCCTTTTAAATAACACTCTGTGCTATGTACTATGCTGATAATGAAAAGGATTTTGTGCCTTGCTATAGAGAATGAGAATGTGACGTAACGCCGCGTTGAGTTCTGGGAAACTGTTTGTTTATCCGCCATACTTGCAGGATAGCGCTGCCTTTCCGCTATTGAGTTTAGGGCAGTATTTGATTTTTTTGTCGTGATTGTGAAAAATGTCACCATTGTATGTCATTCATGCTGCATCGAGAATTGCAATAGTAACTCATATCATCGTTCTGAGAGAAAACTGGATAAAACTATGTTTTTCACTTTTTTTCTGTGTAAAAACACCAAAGGAAGCAGGTCGCAGAGAAGACGCCGAATAGTAAATCTGTTAGTCACTGATTAAACCCACTGCCTCTCACTCAATACAAGAATCACATTTCTGTGTGTTTTTTGAAAGATTTGATTTTGTTGGTTTAATAATTAACATTACTTTCTTTGCTAGTATGACTCTCACTAGACTTGTGAATTAGTAGAACTTGAACAGGGGACTTTCTAAAATGCTTAAAGTGGCTTAATGTACCAAGACATTGTTAAAGACAAAATTGTAAAGCACTCAGTAGTCTCACTGTCCAATCAGTAGTTTATGTCACATTTATTTGGTACATAGCCATGTAATTAGCAGGATAATGTACATCTTGGTGGTAAATAAAAAAAATATATAAAAAAGCTTATTTATTTCTTTGTATTTTTTTTGATGGATGAAATGTGACGTGTCCAGGTCAGGACACGTTCTTCATATATTTCATGAGATTTACCCATATAGAAATCGTTTATAAGCACTGCAAGCTATAAGGTATTTATTTATGTTGATCATTACACACAGTTTTTATTTATTTGTTTATTTAGTTGACTAAAAGAAGGCATGAAAACCACACCATTTCGCCTAACTACACAAACATGACCCAGGGTCTGCGAATGGCTGTGAAGCAGCGCGTCTCTGCAGCGACCCCGCACTGCCATCGCGAATTAAAGGCGCAGCGCTTGTTTTAAGATAAACAGCGGACATTCATAAACACGGAGCGCGATTCCTCCCCGCTATAAAAAGTTTCGCCTCAAATATGTGTGACAAAAGACCCGCCTCCTGCCAGCAACAGCACATTAACACCATTATATTCAGTCAGTATGCGGTACGTGATCGCAAGGCCATCGCCAAATCCGCGATTCAAAGCGTACGATCAAAGGCCTCGCCTTAACTTCACTGCTTTTCCATTAAACGCACACAAAACACGGACATGTTTGTATTCCAAACACATTAGGTCGTGCACAAATTCATAATCTTGGTTTTTAACCCCGCTCCTCCCACATCCACTCACCCCCATTTTGTTTTTACCTCGTTGAATTTACACACAGTAAAACACCGCAAGCGAGTGATGCGTTTCGACGCGACGCGACGCGACACAACTGGAACGCTGTTGTTCTAATCAACGCATCTGCAAGCGAGCTGCGTTCAGCTTCGTGTTTTATAATGCGAACGCTGTCGTTTCGTCGCGCGCGTCGTACAGTGTGCTCGAGCCGTATTCGCATGCATCGCATCGCGCGCTTATCAACTCAATATCTCGTGCCAATATTTACCTGTTTGTTCTCTACAAATGCGTCATGTACGAAATATATCTGTCCTCTGATAGGCGCAAATAAGGAGCAGTTCCTGGTCTTATTCCTATTCCCTGTCCTTGTGTGCTGAGCCTCCGCTGTTCCTTAAAAAAAAAAAAATACTGAGAGAAAGAGAGAGAGAGACCGCGAAGAACTACAGCAGCCAGTACCACCGTACCGTCGATGGAGGCAGGCTTTAGGCTACTGCTGCTTCTCATTTAAAAAACATTGCATTCAAGATATGAAATACATTAGAGCGCAGCCAATGCAATTCATGCTAAATGCACCAATAAGCGAATATGTGATATATTATGTGGATATAATGCATTGTCAATCTCATCCAAGAGGCGGTTATTGAGAGCAGCGTGCAAAAATGATCCGTCACAGACAGCTGCAGGTGACTGGGAGATTGATACTTACTGTAAAAACCTCTCTTCACCTGGTCTCTACGCGATTCATTTTCACCTTTCCTGATGCTAATGACCTCAATCTGATGCGCGCTTTGAAGAATTAACCTCACGCGTTCCCTTAAAAATCAAACCTCTTCATTGTGAGTTAGGATTGCTATATAGCTGCTTGGTTTTGTATATAAATCTGGTTAATGCAGAATCTGATGTGCGCTGAATAACGGCCTGTTTCAATAGCGTTTAGTGTCTGCACAACCTGTGCTAGACCAAACTGGTTCTACAGAGGGCGGTCAGAGATCAGAATTCAGATGCGCGGTTGTGTCGCTGTGGTCCGGTAGGGGGCGGTGTTGTATTATGCTGGGTTATGTTTCCCCAGAGCCCATCAGACAAGGACTAGCGTTGCTCTGGTACGAACCAGAATCAAATATTACATTTTAATGTACATTTCAAGCATGCACATTGCATAAAATATGTTTTAAATACTTGTTGAATTTAATTTAGCAAATTCAAGTTACACATAGCAGGACTGCGAGAAACATCTTTAATCAGACATGAAATCAGGTTTCATGTTTTCATCCAACAATGTCGCTTACTGAAGGGGTTTTTAATCTTCTAGATGCCATGGTTCCCAAATATGATCATTCTTATGCGAGAAACCCCATGCTAAAATTTAAAAGGCAGCTGTATATTTAGAAGACCCAAATTATACTGTGAATGAAATAATAAGCTATAATACATTCATTAGAGTTGTTATTAATTTTATTGCTCACTAAATTACTGTACTAGGTGTCAAGTTTTGATTATTCATCAGCTGGAAAACAATGTTCTGAATGTTCTGATTCTATATTGTTTCCTCGGTGTCCTTATAATAATAGCTGTGGTGTGGACTTTATTAAAACTTTGTTGTTATTATTAGCATTATTGTTACATGTATTGTCCTTGGTGTGAGCAGCAGGCCTTTACTGAACTAGATAGTTTGTTTTTTTCTTCTTTAACCATATCCACAGAGACCCTTCTTACTCAATCCTTTCTTAATTGATTTTGTCTAAAAATAAACAAATAAAAAATTACTTTTGAAAGAAACCTACAAGATTTTATGTTAAAATTGCTTCTGAACAAACACAATGTGTAATTTCTGAAGTCACCTGTGTTAAATGTTACATGGTAAGTGACAGTAAAAATAAATTAATAAATATATAACTAAATATAACTAAAAATATGGAGGACAGCTGAGTCTGCAATACCTATTGTGTGACAGATTCCTTACGCTACCACAGAGAGATTTGAAAATGATTTCCCCAGCCCTACACACTCTTTTGGGGCAACTTTCAGGGATAAAGTGAGCCTTGCCTTCAGAACGGGCCCAGGAGGATGCTGGGAAGAGCGACATGCGTGCTCTTAGTCAGCAGAGCCAGACTGAATGATCTAAACACCTGGTTCCAGCAATCTAAACAAAGAACTGGTGCTGACTGGACCTGGTCTACAGGGGCCCTCGGCTCCAGCATCTCTGTGATATCGAGCTCAAATAGAAGTATGATGCTTACCAATAAAACTGTCTGTCTCAGGTTTGGTGATGTTTAGAGAAATTACATCTTCTTTAAGTGAGTGAAACTGAATGAAACGTGCTGCATCAGCAAGCTGAAGAGAAAATCATTTTCCTTTATTTTAATAGTGCGAGCTGAATGTAAATACAGACAGTGCTTATTTGTGGTGAAATCTGACTTCTCAAAATATACATCTTACAGAGTATAACATCACAAATTCCAACCTGTGTTACATGCAAAACGAAGCTGTTTTTTAATGTTTTCCATCTGTGTTTTCTTATAGCCATTTGGTGTCTTGACTCTTGACGCTGAATTAATTTCCCTACTTGCTTATTTTAGCACTCTTCCAAGTAATATGCCACTGATATATATTTGTTATTCTCTATAGGAGTGTGAGCAAGTTATTTATTGTGGGAACCTGTCAATAGATGTATCCTTATTGCACTGTCCATTATGCATTTATTCTTTAAGAATTACATCATAAATTGACATTTTAAAAACTTTTTTGAATAAGGGATGTTTATGATGACGTATCATTTTTGAAAGATTATGTGTTTGTGAATGAGAAGAGACTGTGTTTCATTTTTATTCTATTATTATTATAATTTTAACTTTATTATATACAGTGGTGGCCAAAATTATTACAACACTAGTATTTTCAGCAGCTAAAAATGGTTTTAAGTCAGTTATTTCTATCTTTTGCTGTAGTGTTTCAGTAGAAAATATCAGTTTACATTTACAAACATTCATTTTGCTATTAATTGTAATAATCCAGTGAGATGTTTGTTTGCACAAGGAGTCTGACGACAGCCAGTGCTCCTCAGAGATCTGATCTGATCATCATCAGTCTGTCTGGAATCACATGAAGAAACAGAACAAACTGAGACAGACTCAATCCAGAAGAACTGTGGCAACGTCTCCAAGATGCTTCAAGAAACTCCTACCTGCAAAAGCTACAGTACTGTTAAAAGTATTAGGCACCTGTGTAAAAATGCTGTAAAATGAGGATGCTGTCAATAATAATGTCATAAATAGATTTTCTTTATCAATTAACTTCTATTAACTAAATTAAATCAACATTTGGTGTGACCATCCTTTGTGTTTAAAGCAGCTTTTGCCCTCGGTGCACTTGCGCAGAGTTATTCAGGTAGATTTGCAGGGTCACCTCAGAAAATGCAGATGTTTTTTTTTTTTAATGATGTAATTTAAGACTTTTGATATCAAGGCAAGAGCACAAGTTGTTTGTGAAGAGTCCTTGACAGGAACAAGCTGTCCTGCCAGTGGAATGATTAAAAAAAACCATCATGCAGCTCCGGCACGGCTACCTTTGCCAGGTATTTTTAGGCCTCAGACAAGAAGGCGATGGTGCGTCTCCCTCTCCCAGACCACAATCCACAAAAAGAGCCACTCTTGGGGATGCTGTGAATAGCCCCCCTTCTGTTTAACCCGTCCCTCTAAGGTCCAGTGTCATTTCAAAGGAGCCTTAGAGAGTCCCAAGGCAGAGAGAGCTGTACAGAGAGAGAGAAAGACAGCGAGGGTAACAGAGGAAGAGTCTCAGATTACACTCAAAGGGGGCTGTCGTGTCAAAATAGGCCTTCAGAGTGGCGACAAACCATGGGCCACCGACCTTACCCCTTTGCCAAGCCGAACATTCCTGCCGGATATTTTTAGAGGTGGCATTTAAAGTTGGCAGAGAATCAACTTCCAGGCAATCTGCAGTATTTCCTGTTCCTGTAAAAGAGGGAGGTCTGAGACACAAATGCCCACCCAGACAGGGCCTGGCTAAAAATAGACATGTCAACCACGTTTTACTTCAATTTGATATTTTATTGATGTGTAAATTACAGTTTTGTTTATAAACCAGCACACATTGTGTTGTGCTGAAACAAAGCATTGTTGACATTGCTGTTCAATATTGAACGAGATGAATTGTGGTCCTGGTCCAACCTAAACTAGGGTGAAATACACACACTCATGTAGATCTGTGAAGAGGCTCGGCGGCTGCTTTGATCACTGTTTATGAGGAAAGTGCCAGAATGACCAACACGTCATCTGTCCAAATTTGCTAGTTAAGCCAAACATTCCTCATACTGGTTTAATTTGAAACAGGTTAGCCTATTTTAAAAGTTGAAATATCAGTTATTATTCAGCGAGCGCCGTTTAGTCCATGAGTCATTTGAGGGGAGATTTTATTTGTTGGTGAGGCAATATCTGTAACTTGATGTGTCACATCATCTCTGAACATTACATACTGTATGATCTTGTTGATGTTTATAAATGGGCATAGAATATTGAGATCTTGTGTTTCTCCCTGCCAATCAATCGTGTAATTACTTTACAATAAGGCTTGGTTATAGCACAATTTTTGAACATTTTGAATGATTTGTTATCATAGTTACATAGTTGTGTAACTATGTTTTTTAATTCCATTTTATTTTTTGGCCTATAGAGGTCACATGAAAAGAAAATGTTGCTAGCAGCATTCGAACATGGTCTTTCCATATGAGCACTACATTGCACAAATCACTAAGCCATGTCCCTGATATTCCGCTTTTACT
The DNA here is from genome assembly GCA_027422415.1 of Schizothorax lantsangensis. Classification (NCBI taxonomy): domain Eukaryota; kingdom Metazoa; phylum Chordata; class Actinopteri; order Cypriniformes; family Cyprinidae; genus Schizothorax; species Schizothorax lantsangensis. Next base: position 12,776,912 of record CM049852.1, on the reverse strand, counting down.
CTAATAAAGTAAAATATTTATTTATTTATTTTAAATTTTAAATAACTGTTTTAAAATATTTTAACATTTATTTAAAATGTATTCCTTTTATACAAAGCTGCATTTTCAGGCATTACTCATTACTCTTTTGTCACATGATCCTTAAGAAATGATTCTAATATGCTGATTTGCTGCTCAAGAAACATTTCTTATTATTTTAAGAAACATTTCTAATTCTTATCAGTGTTGAAAACAATTGTGCTGCTTAATATTTTTTTTTGTGGAAACTGTGATATTTTTTTTTTCAAGATTATAAAAGGTTCAAAAGAACAGCATTTATTTGAAATAGAAATATTATGTCATAAACCGTCCCCAAACTTTTGAACAGTAGTGTACATCAGGATTTCCCCTTGTTAAAAACTGGATTAGATCCATCTCTATTTCATATCTGAGAACAAGTTGTCACTTATCAAACGCTTAATGTTTGCTCTGCATTAAATGATCACCCTTGACTCTGGCCACAGGGACACATAGATCACTGGAAGTGTGTGAAATGAACAAGACAGCTTCGCTGTTAACAAGGGCAGCAGCAGTGAAACCAGCCCTAGTGTCACAGATGCTTGAATAAGTGCCTGTTTTTTTGTTGGAGCTGGGATAGACAGGATGGTGATGACAGCGTGTTTCCTAAAGATAGTGTTTTGCGTGACATGGGTTAATTGGCGACGAAAGGCTGAACGTAACTGGCATTATCGGATGTGAGTTTATGATCCTCAGACAAAACTGAGAGTTTTATTGTCCTTATCCATGATGTTATGAGTAAAATTCATGCATAACTTCTTTTATTGTTTTCAAAGCGTAAAATCTACATTCAAGATAGTATACTAATGTCTTTTCCATGACCTCACACTTATGAATATGGTTGAACAGTTTCACCTGTGAGTTAGTCAACATGTGATTAGGTTTGCCAACTGCACCAAATTTTTATTTTTTATTTTTATACCAATATTGAAATTTCAGTAAACCACATTATAAACAAAAACTAACATGACTAACATATTCATAGTATATGCCAAATATAATATATTTTATCTTACATAGCATTACACACATACCAATATAGCATCTGTCTTGGAAAATTATAACAGGTCTAATAACAAATCCCTCCCTCATGTACAACATACAGTATGTGCTGTTTAGTAACAGTAAATGTTTTTTTCACCATATTAGACAGTTGACAACACTTTGTGAAATATGACCATTTTACGTCTTTTGATGTTTGTCCAAGTGAAACAGCGTATGTAATGAGAAAATCTGTTTGTTTTTATTCATCAGGAACTGATTAGATTGTGCAAGTGAGTGTTACAGGCCAGAATGTCTGACAAGGGGTCAAGGTTTGGTGGGTTAGCATGGTCCAATTATGGAAGCCCATTACCACTTAAAATATGATTAGGTAAGTCATAAAAGTTTAGTGACATTTACTGTTGTTTTGTGAATTTTGTGGCCTAAATCCAGTCATTTCAATAGGAATCCATGCATTCTGGAATTTCTTGTGAGGGCGAAAGATTTCCCACGCAGATTTCGCAGTGGGTTCAGGTTGGTCGTGGATTCACTGTGTTCACCAACAACAATCTGCTTGGTTTGAAAATGACTTCGGTGCTTCATACAGTACATCACTACACTATTGACAAAGAACAATGGACCTTTCTGCCAGCAAACTGTGATCGTAGCCAGCAAAATGTGATCGTAGCTTAATAATATCACACAATATCTTGGAATAATGACTTAACATCTCATATTAATGAGAACATTCTCATAAAAACAACTGGAAAAAACAACAACATGGAAGTCGATGGAGACCAGAAACTGAATATTCTTCAAAACATTTTCTTGAGGGTGAGTAAATTATGACAGCATTTTTATTTTTGGGTGAACTACTACTTTAACATCTCATAGAAATACTAGCTATAAAAAGGTTCCATTTAGAGGGAAAATGAATTGTGTCTACTAGCGGTTGTTAGAGGATGCAGTGTCTGGTTCCATTCTCAGGGAGCCATGGTTACATGTGTAACCGGAGACATTTCTCATTATTATCACTTATAGAATCATGACGTAACTTACCTAGTTCAACCAAAACAATACCATACTTTTTTAATAGTATGGACAAAAAAAGTGATTTTTCTGAATAACGTCTTTTGTGATTTATATAAGAAAGAAAGTCGTACAGATTTGGAATGATATGAGGGTGCGTAAACGATGACAGAATTTACATTTTGGGAAGAACTATCTCTTTAATGTCTTAGTGGTTTGACACACAGAGGTGCAGACCGTTCTCCAACACTCACTCGATACCTGGAGGAGTGTGTCATGCAGCATAAGTCAGACCTGGAGAAGAAGGCTTTGGCCGGCGTCCTCCTAGCTTTGCATCCATCTGGAAAATGAGTCTGGTCCATAAATCAGAGGATCCAGCGAGATATGCTATCACGGGCTGGCAACAGGACCCGCAACAGAAATAGGGGTCTATCATGAAAAACGAGAAAAGTTACGACAGCAACATATAGAATTGCCCTCACAAATACAGATGTTTCTGGAAGCGCAGCAGCTCCTTTCCCAGCAACAGCGTTCACCATCTGCTGAATCGCTCAGTTCACCTTTTCTGTGTACCCCTGCACACCGAGCGCTTACCCAAGATAAACACTGCTATGTTGTGTGAAATGAGAGAGAAGTCAAGTCAAGTAGAACATTAGAATCTGAGCACTGATGGGGAAGCACGGGTTTGATTGTGTGGATGTTTTTGAAATAAGTTCGCAGGCTGCATTTTTTTTGAGCAGAAATAGAGTTAAAAACAGTAATATTGTGAAATAACTGTTTTCTATTTTAATATCTTTTAAAATGTAATTTATTTCTGTTATGCAAAGCTGAATTTTCAGCATCATCACTCCAGTCTTCAGTGTCACTGCTCAGTTTGCTGCTCAATTATTATCAATGTTGAAAACAGTTGTGCTTTTTTTTTTATTGCGGTAACTCCTTTAAAACAGAAATTTCTCAGCCAATTCTCAACAATGTATTCAGGTCTGTTCTGATAGTGTAATGCAGAATAATTTTAAATGCAAATACTATTCAAGTAACCAATAATCATGCAGATAAATATATATATATCAGCTGTGGGAAGTGAGGAGAAAATCTTTCCCATATGTTTTGTTGTTGATGTCAACATGACTAATCACTCAAAAAGGTATTTTGACACAAATTTATCTGTCACTTGATAGAAGCCAAATTAAGCAGATGGTTGTGCAACATGCCTTCATCCTATTCTTAGGCCTGTGTAGTTGATGCAAATATTAATGTGTTTTGATGTTTGATTGTAAGTATGTTTTTGTTTAGTTTTGGATGATAAACAGTTTTGGTACTGTTTTGAATCATCACTTGAGGTCTAGAGTAAATTTGGGCACTAAAGCAAACCAGCTGAGACTCACTGCTGCAAAACTAACAGCCCTGAACTTTAGTACACTGGTTGTATAAGATAATAATACCATGGTATTTTGATATACATCATGAAATATATTGCAATATTCATATTTCATAATATTTTCATGGAACTTCAAAGAATGCCATAGTTTAATTTTAGTACATATCCACTTTTTTTGTCAGCATAGCTTGTGTCCATTCATTGTAATCTGCAGTTATTATTATTTTAATACAGTATGCAACAAGGTAGTGTACACTAACTATGTCTTGACAACTCTGAAACGTCCTGTTTAGGCCCCGTGTTTATTGGCTTGTCACTTTTTAAGGACAGTTACCGCAACAACATCACATAACAGTGTTGAATTTCAAAGACATGGCGGCATGCAGGCTGCTCATGTGTGCATCCCTTTGAAGCCCATGACTAGTATCAGATACAAACAATACTGGATAAATATAGAGGCAGCACCATCAGGTATTACGTGGAAAAGCAGAGCGGAACCTCTGCACCTTTCACATATAAAACCCTAAAACACACACCACCAGAGATCAGACTCATGCTAGGTTAAAAAATCTGTAATTTAATTATAATTGTATATATAAACAGTATATATGTATGTATACTTAGACTATACTGCTCAAAAGTTTGGGGTTAGTAAGAATATTGAGGTGAAGGAGTTGTGGGGCAGAAGAAATTAATACTTTTATTTAGCAAGGATGCATTAATTAGATCAAAAGTGACAAAAGGACATTATAATGTTACAAAAGATTTCTATTTTGAATAAATGCTGTTCTTTTTAACATTTACTTTTATTCATTTGGCAGACGCTTTAATCCAAAGCGACTTACAGTTGAGGAAAACAACAAGCAATTAATCATAAGATGGCAAGAAACAAATAAGAGCATAGAAAAAGTGAAATAATTTTTTTCTTTTATTTTAGGTGGACGAGGAGGCTGTTAGATGCTCGTGGATTTTTAACTTGTTATCCTGAAAATCGTGATTTTTTTTTTATGATATTCACAAAATAAGTTTTTTTTTCCTATTGGATATATTGTAAAATGTAAATAAATAAACCGTCAGGGCTTTTTTCCCACAGAAAACATTTTATTCAGCAAAGATTACATTGTTAATTTGTTAAAAAAAATGACAGTAAAGACTTTCACATTTCTGTTCATTTGAACTTTCTGTTCGTCAAAGAATCATAAAAAACAGAGTTTCCACAAAAATATCAAGCAGTACAACTGTTTTCATTACTAATAATGAGAAATATTTCTTGAGCAGCAAATCATCATATTAGAATGATTTCTGAAGGATCACGTGACACTGAAGACTGGAGTAATGATGCTGAAAATTCAGCTTTGTATTGAAATAATATCACACAATGTGTTTGTTTTTACTGATTTTTTAATCAATTAAATACAACCTTACTAAGCATAAGAGACGTATTTCAAAAACATTGAAAAATCTTACCAACCAATCTAATCATACCAAAGCAGTGTATGTTTTATTCTAAAAATGTATAATTTTAGCTCAATTTTTATCATAGTCATTAGATTAGTATGTTGACACTCATATCATTATGGAGTTTGTGGATGTAATATCACTGACAGTCATTGTTGGTGACCCAGCAGGGGGCATCTCACATCTGAGCAGAACGACTGAGGTCTGAATACAGAAGCAAAGGCTGTGACATGAGCTCCATTCATCGCGTCTCCACTTTATTGTAGACGTGACTGAGCACAGTGTTTATAGAGCAGGTTCAGTGACCTCTGGAGCCGTGCTCATAATGGGGTGCTGACCTGTTGGCAGCACAACCCGAGAGAAGTCCTTGACCCTGGGGAGGAAGAGTTTATGTAAGCCCCAGGGCACGGCCTGTTTGGGCTCCGCTGTGGCTTTCAGGTATGTATCGCCCCATTGCCTTTAATGGCTGTGGAAACTTCCAAATAAGCCTGCTGTGTGTTTAATTCAGCCAGAGGATGAAAATAGGGATTAATAAATATTGAAATGACACACCTGTTGCTTAGTTGTATTAAGAATGGAGAATGACAGAGAAGAGGTTGTACAGCTCCCATATTAAATCATTGATCAATCTATCAAATCAAACCTAATCCCTGCAAATAAAGACAAAAGAAGTGAAGCTGGTAGCTACTGTGAAGTCCTGCCTGTTATGATTTATGAATACAGCTGTGGAAGAGGGACACCTGTCCACTCCTCCATCAGCAGACCCTCCTGCAATCTGACACAGCATGCTAACCTGAGCGAGAATGTCACCCGGTGCACCCCTGAGGTCAACACGGGCCGTGTCTCAATGACAGACCTCTTCAACACAGCCTTGTTCCTCCTGCCCTGTGACATCCACTCACCTACTGACCTCTGACCGTCCCTAAAATATACAGTGAGGTCCAAAAACAAAAAAGGTTTTGAAAAAATGAAAACAAAGACACACGATTGTAAAATAAATATTTCAGATTCTGCACTATTTCTAAGTCTGTATCTAATAACTTAAGTATTTCTGACTTTGATCATGTGACTCTTTGTACAGATGGTCAGATGTTCTTAACTTCCATTGAAGCTCATGATGTTTGACACAAACTTTACACAAAGTGCTGCTGTCATACTAAATACTAAGACTTTATATTAATTTATGTTATTTTTTCAATTCAACGTAGAAAAATGCAAGGTTACACTTTATTTAAAGGTGATGTTACAGTGTAAATACATACTCAGTAATATTAATTAACTACACGTACTGTTATTATAAAGTATATATTAAGTACATGTAACGTAACTACACCTTAAAATACATTTACATTATGCATTTAGCAAATGTTTTGGTTACACTTTATTTTAAGGTGTCCTTGTTACAGTATACATTTAAGTACAGAGTAATATTAATTAACTACATGTACTTAATATATGGTTAGGGTTAGGATTAAGGTTTGGTTTAGGATTACTTGCATATAATTATGCATAATTTATTGTTATTATAATAATAAAAGTACATGTAACGTGTAACAAGGACACCTTAATATAATGTGTTACCGAAGCTTTTATCCAAAGCTACTTACAAAAGAGGAACAAAACAATTCAGCAAAAGAGCCAACAATATACAATGCCATGTTAAGTAATACAGTGTTACCGGATGCAAAACAGAAGCATTTTCACCGGTGGTCTCAGACTTTTGGACCCCACTGTTTTGTGAAATTATACATTGCTGTAATATAATGTTCTTTCAAATGCAGACAATAGAGCATGTTATGGATATCCTCAGTATACAGTATATGACCGACAAAGCTGCCAAAGGAAACAAACGCAGTCTCACGACTAACTGGTCTTGGACTATCTCAGCGCTGTACGGATGACAGGTCCTTGAGAAAGAGGGTGATTTGTGGATGTTAAGGGAAGGGTTGTGCTACAGCGACCCTGTAGGAGGCCCAAAGTAGCTCTGCAGCCTTCACATGCCTAAAGACGTAGAGGATGAGATCCACGGCCCAGGACATGTGACACCTCCAGGTGGTCACCGCTTACTCTGACCTGAACTCAAGGACTTCTCTCTGTGTGCTCAAAATGCTATAGCAAAACCAAAACCACTCTTTTATTTGATCTCCAGCCAATCTGTGTCTTGTTTCAGTGCAAGTCTTTTATTTTTTGAATGCACTATGTTGTAATTAAGTATAAAACAAACTGTCTAGTAATGTGTTGCTGTGGCATTTTAGATTTAAAAAGATATTTTATACATCATTTAGCCTTTTTTGTTATATTTATACATGCAGCTTTTATGATCTTATATTTATTTAAGATACTAGACATATTGCAATGTACATACAAGATTAATTGATTATCAAAAAAGGATACTGTAATGGATTATTGACAAAAAGGGTTATTGATTGGATGTTGAGATGTAGACGATGCAAAAATGAACTCTTAAAGTCGACCATGGATGTTTAAGTGGACTAAATGATCCAGGGAGAAGATTGTTGTTTTCACCAGAAGACCAAGGAGTTATAACATTTTGATTGAACATTATTAGGTTGAAAAATAATAAATAAATGAAACATACTGTACATGGTGAATCATTCACAATAAGATCTATAACATGCATTTACAATATAGATGATTTTCATGATGGTTAAAAACAACAACACCTGAGAAATGCACTTTACATTATCCATATATGAATTTTAACCTAAAATATTATTTTTATTAATATTTTAATAGAAATTCTTCAATTTGCATATTATGGCTAACCTAAGGAGACTCTCGGATGTCTTTTTTTTTTTTTTGTCTAATTTGATAATGCTTTCAAATAACCAAATATTCTAAATAATAACTAAAATAACTAAACTTCATTTAACAAGCCTTGGCAACTAACTGAAATAAAAGTACTAATTACCAAAACTAAAACTGAAATTAAAGTAATTTAAAGATAAATAGAAATGTGAAAAAATGACAAGAGCACACAACACAACACATACATTACTAAAAATAAAATACTTTAAAAATAAAATAAAATAAAATACTTTAAAAATAAAGGCCAATTTTAAATAACAATGAATACTATAATAGTATATAAACGGTACTAAAATAACACTTTTTTTTCTTTTTTTTAATCAGAGCAGAAAATGTGAAGAAAAGAATAAGTCTACAGATTGTGTGTGCATCAGCAGGCATCGAGTGAGTCAGTCCATGGTTATTTATGGTCCACTGTCAAGCTGCTGTTTTACCATCATTTTTTAAATGATTGCTTTAATTATAACAAATTGATGCTCATTTTAATTGGCAGTGACGTGTTTTGAATGGGAAAAAGAGTGAGTGAGTGTATGAAGATGTGTGCAGGCCTTTCCTCTTCCACATTGAAGCGTTTGCCTTTGCAGGAAATGTACAGAGAGAGCAAAATACTGGATTAATAGTTTTGGGATTAAGTTCTGACCTGATCACCTAACCCAAACATCTGGTTTGCATCGGGTTTATTTGATTCGTTTTGTGTGTTCCTCCTCCTCTGAAATACTGAAGGCAGATATACAGATTCTGGAAATGGTGTTCCCACTAAAAACAGTATGCTGGTGGGACAGATGTTAAAACGGTTTTAGAAGGCCTGTGTATGACTAAGTTAACCCAAAGCAAAAAAAGGGAAGATCTTTAAACAGCATTTGAGACTATAGCTTCAATCCACCACAACAATGGTAAAAAGCAACTATAGTGCAACCAAGCAAGAACATCTAACCTTTTGTATAAAGAAGTCACATGTTCAGCATCACAAATTTGATCAAGTTTAAATAATAAAAAAAAAAAAATCAGATTTTTATTATGGCGTCAGACTTTTGGACCTTCTCAGAGACTTTCAATCAAGTCTTCACTTCTTCTGCTGGTCTCTGTGGTGGTTTACTATGAGGTACTATGTGGTTTAACCTCAAAAGCCATTATGTCCTCAGTAGATTTTGCTCATGTTCCCGTGAGTTTTCATTCTCTCTCAGGAGATGCAGAGTCCGAGTCACCACAGTTATCTTCAGCACAGCTCAAAGCTCAAATCCTCACCACACTATAATTACAGTCTGGCTAGCGTTTCAAGGGACGTGCTCACTTGAAAGCTTTTCTGTTCTTTTTGAAATGATATACCGCCTGTCCTGCGACCCTCAGAACTAAGAGGGAGATGAAAGGTCCCGGTCAAGAATGGGACTCTGTCAGAGAGCAGCTCTGACCACAGAAGACCAGTGATATCACCCTGATCCTGACCAATGCCTGCAGGAGAACTGAGTTATAGTTAGACTAACTTGGGTTACACGCAATGTCTTTTAGATGGTTTAGTTTTGCTTTTTGGATGTTTTCTTAGATGACATAACTATTTTGTGCTTGTTGTATGATTATCAATGTTGTTACATTTTGTTTCGTTACCGTTTTCTGTGAAGAGTAACATTGTGCTGTTTTTAATTGGTCACTGTTTGTTGTTTATACAATGATGTCTGAGACAATAGTGAAAATTATTCTATTTTGTATTATTTTCTAAATTTATTACAGATTTCCATTACATTATAAGCATGAGAAATAAAAACATTTACATGAATGTTAGAACCCTGGACCACAAAACCAGACATAAGGGTCATTTTTTTTAAATTGAGATTTATACATCATCTGAAAGATGAATAAATAGGCTTTGTTAGGATAGGACAATATTTGGCTGAGATATTGAATCTGAGGGTGCAAAAAAATCAAAATATTGAGAAAATCACCTTTAAAGTTGTCCAAATGAAGTTCTTAGCCATGCATATTACTAATCAAAAAATACGTTTTGATATATTTACGGTAGGAAATTTACAAAATATCTTCATGGAACATGATCTTTACTTAATAGCCTAATGATTTTTGGCATAAAAGAAAAATCTATAATTTTGACCCATACAATGTATTGTTGGCTATTGCTACAAAAATGCTCATGCTACTTATGACTGGTGTTGTGGTCCAGGGTCACATATACTGTATATATTATATGAAAAACTTCAATTAAACAAAAATGAAAAATGTTGACTTTTGCAAATGAAATAAGCATAATATGAAACACTAAATTACTAAGTGAAATAAAACAGAAATTTGAAAAAATTAAAACTATTTAGATTTAAACAAATAATAAAATTGATAAAAAATAATAAAAAAGTACCTAACAAAATTACTAAAAATGAAACTAAAATTAAAAAGAAAAACTGGAAAATAATAATTCTAAATATAAAGGAATATAAAATATAAAAGCATTCAAATAAAGCTAATTCAAAATATCAATAAAAATTGTAATAGTATATAAATAGTACTAAAAGGACACCTTTTGGTACTTAAATCCTAAATATTTAATTATTAAATATTAATTACAAATACTAAATTTCTTACTATTAAAATATAGAATATAGTAAATATAAATATAAATATTATTAAATAATTATAAATCATTTAAAAAAATCCTCCAGGTTTATTTCCAGGTTTAACTCCAGATTTTTAACCTCATGTATTACTTTACGGATATATTTGGGGGGTGTTTGGATTTCAAAAACCATACCAGGCCATAATTCATTAATGTGCCTTGCATAAACCACAAGTTTAAAATGTGTTGCAGAAAGTTATGCAAAATATGTAAGCACTAAAAAAGCAGCAGAGTTATGCAGGTATTTAATGGGCTGGCGGCGTCTTAATGCACTGTGTAAGACTATATCTGAGTGAATCAGCCAATGAGACGCTGAGCTTGCATGGCTGAAAAGTGTCCGTTTGGAAACGAGTAGAACATTTAGCTCCGCCCCTGCGCTTTGAAGCGTCTCATGTCTCTCATGCCACACATTGAAGACAAGTCCTTGAGGAAGGTGTGAATAACTGTCTCGATGAAGAGATGGGAAACGGATGTTCAGACCTGCAGGATCATCTCAATATGACACGAACCCTCACCAAAAGACATGTCTACCTGCAGTAAACTGATGAAAACAGCTTGTTATTTCCTCTTGAACTCATGAACATTTTACAACCTGTGTGTTGCTTTGAATGCTGCATATTTGAAATGGACCTTCTGGGTTTGAGTGACAACTTAGTGTGCTCTATTAAGCAGACTTAGTCAAATGCACCTATACAAGACACAAAGCAGCCATGTAAAACGCCAAAGCTAGATCTTATTTTACCCAGTTGCTGTCACTCACTCACTCACTCACTCACTCACTCACTCACTCATAACGAGTCATAATTACAGCACTTTTCCTGTAATCTGACAATAATTAAATCTGTTCCTAATTAAATCATGGTTTTGCTTGCAAGATGATTTTACAGCCCCTAGAAAGCCCATTATGCTTCATTTCCACAAAACTGCATGATGATGAGTGCTTCGAAAGGAATAGTCCAAATGCAGACATGCAGCAAAGATAGAGATCTCAGCTCCCGAAATCAAAACCACATCCTGGATCTAAAAATATTGAAGCATTTATAGCACCTACCGTATGCTCTGTTAGATGCTATATATGCCACATTAATCTAGCTGAGAATTAGTTTTCAGTGTTTTGAAGAGAGAGATTTATTCAGTTCTTTGTGTTTGTCATTCTGCAAGCAATGCAAGTTCATTAGGTGAATTTGAAGCTGAGTAATAGCAGAGCAGCACAGGAAAATGTGTATCATAAGTAATGTGGCAGATGTGCAGGAGTGATTTGTAAGTAGGTAGACCAAACAGACAAAGTTATCGTGTTTATCACTGAAGGAGAGGCAAATACAACAGTATATCTTGCTTACTCTATCTTCTACTCTATCATCTTGAAATTCGCCAAGGTTTTGTATGTTTTTTTTTCTTGATTCTTTCTTCTATTCATATGCATGACTTGTAAAACCATGCATTTCTGTCGGCCTTGGTTTAGCTGGTCCAGTTAGCTGCTGCTGGAAGATATCATAACTATACCATCTCAAAAATCTCAATTTGCTACTTATTAAGTAGTTGGTAAGTTTAGGTATGGGGTAGGGTTCATGGATCTAAAATATAGTCGTGCAGAATAAGGCATTAATATGTGCTTAATAACCCAAACAGCAAAAAAACACACAAAAAAACGTATTTGCTAAAATATGTTTCAAAATATATTAACGTAATTATATTTTTTACAAATATATTAATATTTTTGCTAATTTTTGTGTGTATTTTTTTTAAATATATTTTAGATTTATAAGTATATTTTTAAAAGCATTTAAATATACAGTGCCCTCCACTAATATTGCCACACTTGATAAATATCGAGGCATCATTCCTCGCTGCATGCTGAATCATTTGTAGAGGTTTGATTGTGTTTGATGGAAGACCAGCCAGAAGAGCATTGCAGTAGTCCAGCCTAGAAACGACAAGGGCCTGGACAAGAAGTTGTGCAGCATGCTCTGTCAGAAAGGGCCTGATCTTTCTGATGTTGTGTAGCGCAAACCTGCAAGATCGAGCAGTCTTTGCAATGTGCTCTTTGAAGGTCAGCTGGTCATCAAAGATTACACCGAGATTTCTGATCGAAGTTGATGACAAATTCAGTTGTCAGACACGACTGGAACTTCAAATGGCACTGGCTTCTATTGTCAGATGAAACTGAAAAAGAGCTTTTTGGCAGCAAACCCACCAGATGAGTTTAGTACAAACAGGGATAAAAAGTACCCCATGTCCACGGTTAAATATACTGCTGGATCTTTAATGTTGTGGGCCTGTTTTTCTGCTGGAGGTCCTGAACATCTTGTTCAGATGCACTGCATCATGGATTCTATCAAATACCAACAGATAAAACATCAAAACCTGACTGCCTCTGTTAGAAATCTTATAATGGGCCGTGGTTGGATCTTCCATCAGAACGATAATCCAAAACAAACATCAAAATCAACACAAAAATGGGTCACTGAGAACAAAATGAATCTTTTACCATGGCTGTCCCTGTCCTCTGACCTGAACCCTGTAGAAGATGAGTGAGGTGAACTGAAGAGAAGAAGTACTAACATGGAGCTGTGAATCTGAAGGATCTGGAGAGATTCTGTATAAAGGAATGGTCTCTGATCTCTTATCAGGTGTTCTCCAAACTCTTCAGACATTATAGCAGAAAACTCAGAGCTGTTACCCTGGGAAAAGGACGTTGCAATAATTGTGGCCAACATGAACTAGAGAAAGCATTTATTTCATCATGAGATTTTCCCCCCACTTTCAATTGTTTTACTTCAATGATAGGTTGGATTTTTTTGAATGAAAGATAAAAAGGATAAACAATGCAGATTTATTTTCACAGCCGCCTTTGCTCATATTTACCAAGGGTGCCAATATTAGTGGAGGGCACTGTATATGTTGACCTCTATATAATTCAGTTCAAGAAAATGCATTCACATACAGTATGTCACATTTGAAGAAAAACTTGATTTGTTGTCTATAATACGTGTGAAAATATAACACATTTGAATAAACTTCAGCAAGGATCATAATTTAAAATTATGTTCCAAAAGATGCAATATTGCAATATATATGTATATATATATGTCCCTGAAATGTATTTTCTTGCCCCTGAAATAAATTTAGAAATAAATTATGGTATATGAAAGTTAAAACTAAATATGTTTTTATTTCATTTATTTATTATTATTATTATTATTTCATTTAGCTTCACTGTTTGCAACATGTATTTAGCATATATTTCAAAAATATTTTGGCCACCAAAAAAAATCTTCTTATTTTTTTTGCCATATGGCAACTATTAATAAACAGCCAATATGCTAGCAATATGCAACATGTTTTTCCTAGTTGCTCTAGTGATTGGCTCACAAACCTTTTCGCTTTCCATTAAATAAAGATGCAGATGGTTTTCTCAGAGTATCATAGACTCACCTTGCCAGAACAGACACTTTAAATGAGATCATAGACATTTGTCTGAATGATTTTGAACTTTTTAAGACTTGTTTTGAGATGTGGAGATACCATTTAGATGGGGTATATAAAAGTTGTTTGCATAGAGATAAAACTGCATTAGTACTAAGGTTGCATGATTAATTCAAATAAAATCAAAATCGTGATATGGCTTAGTGCAAATGTCAAATCGCAAAGTCTGCAAATTAAATAAGTATATGTAAATCATTCAGAGTGTTTCAGAGTGAAGCGTGGCACTGTGTTCATATACACATGAGCCGCTCATGTTTTCAGTGGTTTGCAGTAAATGTTGCTCCACACTCATTTTAACTAGTGGGACCTTGTTGTAAAGTGTTACCTATTATTTATTTTATTATTATACTCATATTGATATATAATCACAAACAAGCACAACAAAAACTGAGCTTTTTTATTTAAAAAAGCATATTAAATCATAATCACATTTAAAAAAAAAAAAAATAATAACTCTATTTTACCCCAAATCATGTAGCCCTGATTGATATTAACATAAAAAAAATTTTTTATTCTCATTTATGTTCTTTCATTTTTTTGTTCTGTTAAAAAAAAATCAATGATTTTTTTGTATAAATGTCAGATTTTAAACAGAAAGCATAAGACTGCATACAGTAGCATAAATGTTCTGTAGCATAGCAAAAACAGCCTCAAAGAGGCAGGTAAATCAAGCATCGACAAAGAAACATCCTGTAGAAGAGAAGCTAATAAATGAGCATGTGAAGTGTAGTCTGGTAATGAGCTGGACACTCTTTCACTGCTCTGTGGATGCGTGTAAACATGAATGGCATAAAAGTGGGTCTGTGTCTATCTTTAGGGCCTGTTCAGCTGCAGGCGTAATACTCCTGCCTGCAGCTGAACATACCTGGGAACTATCAATTACACAGCTCCAGCACTCCAAAGGGCTGCTCCTGTCCCCCTCGGAAAGGGATGTTTGTGTTGTCTGTCCACCTTCTGGACAAGTGTTTCCCGCTGAACCTCTGTGAGCACAGCCATTTAATGGAAAGCAAAATGAGTCATTGCCTATAGATACTGGGAGCTATATATGGACCACAAGTGCATTCAGAAAGTCTTTCACATTTACCTATTGTGTGATGCAGGGGCGTAGAATTAGGGGGGGACGCTAGGGTAGTGTCCCCACCAATGTCGAAAGCAAACCTACGCCCTTGGTGTGATGTCATGCTATGGCTTCAGTATATTGAGTTGGTTAAGAATATAAAGTAAAATCCATTTGCTGAAATAGGAAACTTTTGTAACATTATATCTTTACTGACACATTTGATAAATGTAATGCATCCTTGCTGAATAAAAGAAGGGTCATTTTTTTTTAAAATGTAATTATTTTAGGGTTTATTATCTTTTTCTTGCTCATAGATGGCACCAAATCTCATTTTAACACATTTAACAAATGGATAGATCTTCAAAATGTTGTGATTTTATCTGAATATTAACATTTGTAAGATTTAGTCAGTAAAACTGTTTTGAGGTTAATTTGAAAATGTTGTGTCTGTTTTGGACAGATTTGTGACATTCATATAATGTTGAATATCAAAGTTTCATTGTATATCTGTATACTTTTTTTATTTGTAATTAAGACATATTCAATAAAATTGGGTAATTAAATATGAATATATTCATACACCTGTATATAAGTCATGATAAAATGACCTTTTAGATTAATCTATTTTACTGGGATTTGCATCAGTTATTGAATTATTCTAATATTACTAAATTGAACACAAGTTTTAAAACATAAGTTGATTTAGTTACAGTATTTCAAATTAATGACGTGTGATATTTATATGTGACCAGGATTAAGTAACCTTCTACAGAGGCACCATCGAGAGCATCCTGACTAGCTGCATCACTGTGTGGTATGGCGCCTGCAACGCGTCCTGCCGCAAGTCCCTTCAACGGATAGTGAGAGCAGCTGAGAAGATCGTTGGTGTCTCTCTCCCCTCCCTCCAGGACATCTACAGCACCCGTCTCACCCGCAAAGCCCTCAGCATTGCAGGTGATCCCACCCACCCGACACACAGCTTCTTCAGTCTGCTGCCATCAGGGAGGAGACTGCGGAGTCTCCAGGTGAGGACCAGCAGACTGAAGGACAGCTTCATCCATCAGGCTGTCAGGAAGCTGAACTCCCTCCCGTCCTTGCCACCCCTCCCCTCTTTTTTACCCCACGCAACACTGAACTCTGACACTACGACCCCCCCCCCCCCCCCCCCCAGGACCTTCCAACCCCCCCCCCTTACAAACTGTGACCCGCACCAGTCCTTTGTGCCACTGGACTGATCTTTACCTCATCCCCATTGTCTGTAAACTACCTTCCTGACCCCTGATAAAAGACTGTTATTTTTTTGCCCCATATATCCCAGTTTTGTTTTATTTAACTGGTTTGCACTCTATCTGCCACTGTGACTTTATCCACACCAGAAAATGTTGGGACACTTTGTGGAAAACGCAAATAAAAATAGAAAGTAGTGATTTCTAAATTTACTGACTTGACTGCAGACAATATGAACACAAAATATTTCATGTTTTGTCTGGTACATGTCATTTGTAAATATACATCCTTTCCTGTCATTCAGACCTGCAACACATTCCAAAAAAATGGGACAGGAGCAATTTAGGGTTTGTAATGAGGTAAATTGGTTAAATAATGATGTGATTTGAAACAGTTGAGTCAACAGGTGATTGTAATTGACTACAAAAGCAGTCCAAGAAGGTCTACTAGGAGCAAAGACCGAGGATCAGTTTGCCAACAAATCGTGAGAAAATTATTGAAATGTTTAAAAACAATGTTCCTCAAAGAAAGTAGGAAGCGATTTGATACCTTCAAAGCATAACATAACTAAAAGTTCAAGGAATTGGAGGAATTTCAGTGCGTAAAGGACAAGGGCGCAAGCACTGAACAACACATCCCTCAGGCGGCATATCAAGAATGTCATTCACTATAAGTTCACCACATGGGCTGTTTTGGCAAACCTTTTCAAGTAACTGGTACATCCACAAATGCCAGTTAAAACTGTACTGCCAAAAGGAAGCCCTATGTTCTGCCAGAAGCGCCGTGACTTCTCTGCGGAGGCTTGGGATGACCATCACACAGTGGAAACGTGTACTTCAGATATCTATTTCAGGTATTTTTTGGGAGGAATGGACGCCGTGTGCTCCGGACCAAAGAAGAAAAGGATCATCCAACTGTTACCAGCAACAGTCCAAAAAGGGTCTGTCAATGGGGTTGTGTCAGTTGCAAAGGACTTGCACTTCTGTATGGAAAATGCTGAAAAGCATAAATTTTGGAGCAAAATGCTGCCTTCAAGAAGACATCTTTTCCAGGGAGTAGCATATTTCAACAAGACAATGCAAAACCACATTGCACACTAAAGTCCTGGCTGCGGAGGAAGAGGGTACGGGTTTGACTGGCCTGCCTGCTCCCGACCTGTCTCCAATAGAGAATTTGGCGCATTGAAGCGCAAAATGCGACAACAACCCCGTACTGTTGCCCACCTTAAACTTGTTTGCAGGAAGAATGGGACAAAACCTGAAACATTTCACTTGGTGTTCAGTCCCTAAACGTCTTTTAAGTGTTGTGAAAAGGAATGGCAACATTCAAAGTGGTAAATGCTTTACTTCCCAACTTTTTTTGGAATGTCAGGTCTGAATGACAGGAAAGGATGTATATTTACAAATGACATGAAGTTGACCAGATAAAACATGAAATATTTTGTGTTCGTATTGTCTGCAATGAAATCAAGTCAAAGTAAATTTGAAATCACTACTTTCTTTTTTTATTTGCGTTTTCAGTCCCAACTTTTCTGATTTGGGGTTGTATCTCTTTTTTATTTTTCTACAATGTCCTCATTTGTATACTGTATAGTTTGTATTCATATGTTTAAACTGTATTTATCTGTATTTGAACGTCTACTGTCAGTTGTTATCTGTATGACAGTGAGAAAGCATTTATTCTCTGTATGTATGTACTGTACATGTGGAAGAATTGACAATAAAGCAGACTTGATGTTGACTAAACCAGTCTTAAGTAGCACTGGTATATTTTAGCAATAGCCAAAAATCATGGGTCAAAATTATAAATTTTTCTTTTATGCCAAAAACATTAGGATATTAAAAGATCATGTTCCATGAAGTTAGTTTGTAAATTTCTTACCATAAATATATCAAAACTTATTTTTGATTAGCAATATGATTGCTGAACTTAATTTCGACAACTTTAAACATTTTCCATTCCAGATTTCAAATATTGTCCTATCCTAACAAACCATACATCAATGAAGCTTATTTATTTGTTTCAGGTATAAATCTCAATAAAAAAAAAATGGACCCTTATGACTGGTTTTGTGGTCCAGGGTCATATATATATATATATATAAACACACATACACAATTGTAATTTTAATGTATTCTAATGTTGAATTTTAAGTTGTGATAATTAATTGCAGCACTTATTTTATTGCTTCATGTATACATTGAAATAATTTGTACATTTACAACAGTCAAACTCACGCTATTGGTTGAACCATTGTTGCTGTGTCAGTCTGACCAGGATGTTCACACACTTTTTAGGGAGATCAGCTGTTTTCTTTACACTTTATACTACGTAGAAGAAAGTACTTTAACAGAAAAAATGACACCCTTCACCTTTTATGCAATAAAAGAAGATATAACGACAGTACTAAGCACTGAGAGGCACCATCATTCAGATTACTGTCATCCAGCCATCTGCCGAGGGTAATAATACATACGTTTACAGTGCACACTACTTATTTCTGTCCCACCCTATCACCAGCGCTGGACCCTTTCTCTGGACGCCTCCTTCCTCCCATCCCTGCTCTTCTTCCTCCTCCCTCAGACCGCCGCAGCAGCGAGGCTGCTAAAACCATCAGGCCGGCTTGTTGGAGGGAGAATGAATCACATTGTACTAACAGACGTCAGCAGGTTTGAGGAGGAGGTCTGAGTTACCTGCTATAAATCACCTGCCCACTGGCCGCCCAAGTGTCCAGTTTGGTGTGGACGGCGAAGTGTAATCTGCACTTCTTAAGTGCTGTATTGAGTGCCGTATGATTTAGTGTGAGAAATTCAGAGAGACATACTGTTTGTCCTTTGTTTCAGATCAAACTTGTTCAGTTTGTTGTTCAGCCGGAGAACTGTAGCGACTGATAGCAGAAACTCACAGTCAGTTCAAGAGGTTATTGTACTTGTGAGATCCAAACTGCAAACTGGCAGAATCAAAGGATTTTCAAGAATAAAATTGATTCTGCTAACCATCTTTATTAATGAAAGTACACTCTGGAAACAAGTCGATTGAAATAGCTGGTTGATGGCCAGTGTGATCTTTATGAAATGATCAGTGAGATTTATGAAAATAATACACTACTGAAGTCTCTTATGCTCACTAATGCTTTAATATCTGTTAGAATATATTTTAAAATGTAATTTATTCCTATGACTTCAGTCTTCAGTGTCACATGATCCTTCAGAAATTATTCTAATATGCTGATTTGCTGCTCAAGAAACATTTCTTATTATTATCATCAATATTGAAAACAGTTGTGCTTCTTAATATTTTTGTGGAAACTAATACATTTCATGTTTTCTATGATGAAAGAAAATGGTAAAGAACAGCATTTCCAACATTATTAATGTAATTAGTGTCACGTTTGA
The DNA here is from genome assembly GCA_027422415.1 of Schizothorax lantsangensis. Taxonomy (NCBI): domain Eukaryota; kingdom Metazoa; phylum Chordata; class Actinopteri; order Cypriniformes; family Cyprinidae; genus Schizothorax; species Schizothorax lantsangensis. The sequence goes on along the minus strand of CM049852.1, from coordinate 12,757,395 downwards.
TTAATTTAATGTGTCCTTGCTGTACAAAAGTATTAAGTTCTTTAAAAAAGTAAACTTTTAAATGGTAGAGTTTTCATATCTGTAAATTTAAAGAATCAGAAAATGTGTATTGACATTATATTAACAATGAAAATGTGAAAAATTTATAATGTGTTATTATCAATCATCATACATGAATTTGTAGTGATGTGAGAGAGATTTTTTGTGAATAATAATTTAAATTACAGTCCTCACACAAATCTATGACTTCAGATTTTTAATATATGTGACCCTGGACCACAAAACCAGTCATAATGATCTTTTTTTTTTTAAAAATTGATATTTATACATCATCTGAAAGTTGAATAAATAAGCTTTCCATTGATGTTTCTTTTTAAAGATAGGGCAATATTTGGCCGAGATACAGCTATTTGAAAATCTGGAATCTGAGAGTGCAAAAAAATCTAAATATTGAGAAAATCACCTTTAAAGTGAAGTTCTTAGCAATGCATATTACTAATCAAAAATTAAGTTTTGATATATTTACGGTAGGAAATTTACAAAATATCTTCATGTAACATGATCTTTATTTAATATCCTAATGATTTTTGGCACATAAGAAAAATCAATAATTTTGACCCATACAATGTATTGCTACAAATATACCCGTGCGACTTAAGACTGGTTTTGTGGTCCAGGGTCACATATTGTGAGTCATATATTCTACTCTTATGGTTCTTATTGTCCTTCTTTGGAGAATGACAGCTCATTTAGAGCAGCATTAACATTCTTCAAAATATCTCCTTTTGTGTTCAATAAAAAATAGAAAGCCATGCAAGTACATTTTTATTTTTGGTTGAACTATCATTTAAGCCTTTTTGAAAGAAAAGCAAAATAGTAATATATGCACTTTTTTTACATATTCATACGAGTGGACAGTAACTGCAGTAAGTGAAGTCTCAAAACCGCAGGTTCTTTTGAAGTCTGACCTGCTTCCACTGGCCACAGGTGCCTGAGTGAGCCAAGGACAGGTTTACAGCGAAAAGGGCTAGAGACTGACCACACTTCTTCATAAAACACTTGAATCCAAATGCCCTTTTTCTCTTATAAACACAGTTCACATCTGCACTGCATTTGAAAGGCTGAGTTCTTTGAGAAGCAGATGTGTTCGTGCATAAACATTGAAACATTAGAGCTGGTCTAGGGTGGGCCTGGCACGGAGATCAGGCTAGCCATGTCTGCTTCTTCTGAACACTTATTTACTTTTCATACATCTAAATCTGCACAGAAGTGTAGGCATAATTAATTTGGCCACAAAACTGACTTTATTTATTCTACAAGAGTAGAAAATTATTCCAACAGAAGCCAAAACAGATTAAAAGCCAGTCTGGAACAATGCATATGAATGAAACAGAGCGATTTCTCCTCTTTCCCACTCCACTCCCGATCCACTCCAGGTTTTTCTTTCTGAAATCACAGTAGCTACTATTTCAGGGTCATTGGTCACGTCAGACTTCACATTTGGAGACACAAATTACTAACACACTTCGGAGTGTTCACATAACGGTTTCTTTTGACTTTCCATGATACCTGTTGAAAGCATGCCACTGAGGACCAGCGAGCTGCTTTGTATAGTCTAGAGAAGAACCTGAAGATGAAACCTGTCATCAACAAGTCCCTTGGTCACACTGAAAAGGAATTTGCGAGTACTTCACGTCTTCAGAGAAGAAAAAATATGTGTTCCCATGCGTATAAATTGATGTTGTTATGATAGTCCATTTTGGAGATGGGTGTTTTTGCGTGGAGCTTGACTGTTGAAGTATAAAAACACATCCACATTGTTTTCCAAACACTCTGGCACAGGCTTTTAAAGAAGTCTGTACTATTATTAACAGTCAGAGCACGATCCTGGACCAGGATGTCACCGCCCCTGTCAAACCCTGTCAAAACATTGCTCTTTTCTACTTTGGTGTGACTGGCATATTTTGAGAAACAAAGGAACAACACAGACCACACATGTGGCTCCTGCTTTCACTAGACTCAAAGTAGCTGCTTGAAAGAGACAAAAGTGATTCAAGCTAAAGACCAAACACCTACTTGAAAGGGGTGGTGTTGCATTTAGGGGCTTAGTGTTCAAAACGAATTGGAAAACTAAAAACACCTCGATTCAAAACACACAAAAAAAGAGTGTTGCTACCTAGTGAAAAATAAATATACTAAAATCAATTTGAACTAAGTATGCTACATATACTACAAATACATTCATTTACTATGTGCTTAATAAAAATACCCTGCAATTGTACTTTTAGTGTACTAAACTGGTATACTTTAAATATTTATATATCTTGCATTTAAAGACCTATATTATTCAAACATCATACAATCTTCGTCAATACTGACATTAAAACACATTTTAGGCTTAATATTAAGAAATTTGCATTGTGTCTGTGCTGATAGTCATGTGGGCAAGTGCGTTGCACTATGGGCGTCCCGAGTTCGAATCCTCTCTCAAGGATCTTTCCCAATCCCGCTCCCCTCTCTGTCTCCCGCTTCACTTCCTGTCTGCTGTCCACTAACGTGTCATAATAAAAGTCAAAAATACCCAAAAAGAAATGTGCATTGTGCACAAGAAGTACTCGATTTTTTAAATTTTTTTTATCATTTTTTATTTATTAATTATAATTTTTATATCAGTAAGTCTCGAGCAATATGTCAGTAAATATGTTAATGGATTTAAACTATATAGTATTAAATAAATGTTTTTTTTATATATATCTTACTTTTTTATTAAGGTAGTTTTTAATGCATTTATTATAATTTAATAATATTTGACATATTTATTTCTATTCTAAAACTCAAATGTGCAACATGACAGTGATACATTTTTGAAAATGTATCGTTTTAATTTCCAAGTTTTTAGAAATATAATCTTTGTATCCATGCTTATTTTATATATTTTTGAAAATTGATTATAACATTTTCATTAAAAAAAAATCTAAAATACCATATTTCATTATCCTTGAATACATTTTTAATTAATTCAAGAATCATTTAAAACATAATTCAACAACATGGTAAAAAATGTATTTTCAGAATTTTGGAATCATAAATGTTATGTAAACTTAAGCATATCAAACTTTACATGAATCCAAAGCACTGTTATGAATTGGATTTTTAGTGTAGTTACTGAATAACAATAAATCTGGGAGGAAAATATCACATCATTGATCTAAATATAAGAAGTGAAAACACCAACAGAACAAACAGAATGGATATGAAATGAAAATGCTCTTAGGTAATAGCAGTTCCTGTGCACATTATTATGCAATCATTTTCTCATTAAACTGTCATTTTAAAATACTAATGATATAATAAATGATCTCGGTAAAAACATTTGCCTGGGCAAACAGAGCAGCGTTTCTGCTTCTGAGAGTGAATGTATTCTCTATTCACTAAAGCTTGGACTTATCTGTCATCCATATTACTTGTGCTGACATCCAGACCCTGCCAGCTGTTTTCACTTTTCCTCAAAAGTAGACTATTTAATGCTTAAGCATACTGCTCTCTCCTGTGATCTCCTAAATAACCGATGGACAGCATCCAAGTCATCCTGTAGGCCTTTTGAGCTGTTAGAAACAGTGCAGCGTACGTCCCACAGCTGAGGACAATCACAGCAACACACTCTCGGCAATCAGTATTTATGGTAGATAAAGGTGGCATGGAGCCTTATACACTCTTCAAACAAAAGCCACCTCATGATGTTAAGCTTTGGGCAACAAACGACACAATTATCCCAACATATTGGCAATGCTCGTTAACTTTGTTTTCAAAAAACATTTAATGGTTTGACCCTGAAGGAAAAATGCTATCCGTTAGCAATCCAATTTACTCAATGGCAGTTGCCCGATTGGTCCCTGAAGTATGTGATTTATAATCTGCCATCTTTGCTCATAGTCACAGAACATTTTGAGCCAATCATCTGAGCTATAAATGCCTCATGAAGAATCACATAACTCAATAATAAGGAAAGCCTGCTGGCCTGGGGCGAGTCTGAGAGAGTTTTGGGTCAGCTGATGAAACTCTTGTCCTTTCTGGCCAGTTCTACACTGCCACTAAATAACGGACATTTATTGGTCTTGTACATAAATTTGTATGCCTTGCATACATAAATGTTTGTTATTCTCCAATGTATTCAACTTTGATGCAAATTCTGCCGATTTGCATTGCAGAAACGAGTTGCAGAACTGCAGAAACATCAATAAGAATGTGTGGAAAGCTAACCAGTAATATTTTGTATCATATGCCATCATTTTCCAGCAAAAGTAATGTGCTTATGAATTTATGGAGTTACACAAGATAAAGATGTGTAATTTCTAGCATGTTGCACTTTTTTTGTAACAGTTTAATGAACAAATAAAAAAATAAAAAATAATATATACAGGTGCATCTCAATAAATTAGAATGTCGTGGAAGAGTTAATTTATTTCAGTAATTCAAATCAAATTGTGAAACTCGTGTATTAAATAAATTCAATGCACACAGACTGAAGTAGTTTAAGTCTTTGGTTCTTTTAATTGTGATGATTTAGGCTCACATTTAACAAAAACCCACCAATTCACTATCTCAACAAATTAGAATACTTCATAAGACCAATAAAAAAACATTTTTAGTGAATTGTTGGCCTTCTGGAAAGTATGTTAATTTACTGTATATGTACTCAATACTTGGTAGGGGCTCCTTTTGCTTTAATTATTGCCTCAATTCGGCGTGGCATGGAGGTGATCAGTTTGTGGCACTGCTGAGGTGGTATGGAAGCCCAGGTTTCTTTGATAGCGGCCTTCAGCTCATCTGCATTGTTGGGTCTGGCGTCTCTCATCTTCCTCTTGACAATACCTCATAGATTCTCTATGGGGTTCAGGTCAGGCGAGTTTGCTGGCCAATCAAGCACAGTAACACCATGGTCATTGAACCAGCTTTTGGTACCTTTGGCAGTGTGGGCAGGTGCCAAGTCCTGCTGGAAAATGAAATCAGCATCTCCATAAAGCTTGTCAGCAGAAGGAAGCATGAAGTGCTATAAAATTTCCTGATAGATGGCTGCGTTGACTGTGGACTTCAGAAAACACAGTGGACCAACACCAGCAGATGACATGGCAGCCCAAATCATCACTGACTGTGGAAACTTCACACTGGACTTCAAGCAACATGGATTCTGTGCCTCTCCACTCTTCCTCCAGACTCTGGGACCTTGATTTCCAAATGAAATGCAAAATTTACTTTCATCTGAAAAGAGGACTTTGGACCACTGAGCAACAGTCCAGTTCTTTTTCTCCACAGCCCAGATAAGATGCTTCTGACGTTGTCTCTGGTTCAGAAGTGGCTTGATAGCCCTTTTCCTGAAGACGTCTGAGCGTGGTGACTCTTGATGCACTGACTCCAGCTTCAGTCCACTCCTTGTGAAGCTCTCACAAGTGTTTGAATCAGCTTTGCTTGACAGTATTCTCAAGCTTGCGGTCATCCCTGTTGCTTGTGCACCTTTTCCTACCCAAATTCTTCCTTCCAATCAACCTTGCTTTTAATATGCTTTGATACAGCACTCTATAAACAGCCACACCTTTCAGTAATGACCTTCTGTGACTTACCCTCTTTGTGGAGGGTGTCAATGTTCGTCTTCTGGATCATTGCCAAGTCAGCAGTCTTCCCCATTATTGTGGTTTCAAAGAACAAGAGATACCCGGAATTTATACTGTAGGGATGGTCATTTATTGAAACTCAAATGTAAATATTCTAATATTTTGAGATACTGATTTTTGACTTTCATGAGCTGTAAGCTCTAACAAAGTCTCTTTAAGATTTCTATAGGTATTCTATAGTCTTTGGCTCTAATCTTCAAAATTAAAACAAAAAAAACTTTTGAAATGTTTTACTTTACATGTAATGAATCTAAAATATATGAAAGTTTCACTTTTTGAAATAACTTACAAGAAAAAATGAACTTTTCACGACATTCTAATTTATTGAGATGCACCTGTAATAATATTAATATATATGTATATATTCATATTTTTATAGATATTTTTTAAATGTAATAATATTTCACATATGATGTCACAAATCTTTCTAACAAGATTAAAATATTTTAATTTTTCCAATATTACTATTTTTTTTATGCATGTAGTATGTATGTATGTATGAATGTATGTATTTATTTTTATACTTAAATGCAGGCTTGGTGAGCATAAGAGACTTATTTTAAAAAAGAAAAAAAAATCTTACCAACCCCAAACATTTTATAAGTGTACATTGCTAAAAAATAGAAATGGATCATTCTGTCATAGTGGGGCCAGTAAAAATGTTATACTGGACTCTGCTGACATCACTTGACCTTCTCAGTGTTTGACGCTGATCACTGAAGCAGCATGATTGATCTGTCTTCCGAGGAGCAGCGGAAGAACTGGAAGTCTGTTCCTCTCTGCAACAACGGATGGAATCAATATTTGAGCATAATCACACAGGACATTTATCACTATCATATGAAACCACCTGAACTTTGAAAAGCAGAACATCTGCCTCTAAATTTAGCTCAAGACTGTAAGGACAGTGCTATAGCTTGTGCCCTAATGCATTCAGTCATCACACAAAATCACTTATAGCGGTTTCGGTCTCCAGGCCCATGTGTCCTTTTACGTGGTTTCTGATTAGGCTCTAAATCATGTTGTAATCATAAATTTTTCTTTACAGATTCCAGCAGTGTTTCTGCATGACTTAAGTTGAGAGGACTGACAGAGAGTATCGATAGAGCAGAGCAGACGAGGCAGATAAAACACTCCGCTGAATCCTCTCATGTTGTTTCTCAAGTCCTCGTCTGAAAAATGCATCAGCTGTCTCTCTGAGAGGACTATAACCCATTCAGGCCCAGCGGGACTTACGCAGGGTGCCTTTTCTCGCATATCCCACTGTGGGGCAGAGCAGCATTCTTGTGATGTTTTCGAAAACAAAGTAGAAAAGCATATTGGCTAGGATTTGTGTGGAAAAGGAACTCTGGTTATCGACTGTGTCTGTTTATGATGGTTTACATCAGCGAGTATAGGAGCTGAAGTTATAAGAAGATCCACACAGAAAGCTCTGCTGAATTTGAAAGTCTGTCATTGTACACATCCATTGACCTTTGCTTATTAAATACTGCTTGATAAATACAACTCTTCTATGATGAACATGTTTGTAATATTATATTAATATGTATAATAATCTTTAAGAAATCACTGCTTACTGAACTCATTGAACATTTGATCAGTGTTGAAAAAAGTCTCTAATGTTCACCTCTTATGTTCATCTCTTATAAGGCTGCATTTACTTAATCAGAAATGTCATTTAATGGGCCAGCTGCATAAAACCTGCAAAGCTACCTGAAAAACGATGTGCACCGAGGGCAAAAACTGCTTTAAACACAAAGGATGGTCACACCAAATGTTGATTTAATTTAGTTAATAGAAGTTAATTGATAAAGACAATCTATTTATGACATTATTTTTGACAGCATCCTCATTTTAAAGCATTTTTAAGTGCCTAAAACTTTTAACAGTACTGAAGCTTTGCAGGTGGGTCTCTTGAAGCATCTTGGAGACGTTGCCACAGTTCTTCTGGATTTAGTCTGTCTCAGTTTGTTCTGTTTCTTCATGTGATTCCTGACAGACTGATGATGATCAGATCAGATCAGCGCTGGCTGTCGTCAGACTCATTGTGCAAACAAAAATCTCACTGGATTATACAAGAGAATGGCAAAATGAATGTTTGGAAATGTTTTTTTTTTTACTTTTTTACTTGATGTTACACCAAATTACATTCAAATTAAAATCAATTTAAGATTAATTTCTTTAAAATGGTACAAAAGTTTAAAACCATATAATACCAACATGAATACAATGAGTAAGAACTCGGCACATGTGTTTTTTATCCTCATTTTAAAATGATTTTTCCATTTCTTTAACCTAGACCATCTTATATGTCATTGATCCACGTGCTTTATGATATAGGCTCCAAAAAGTCTATGGTTTGGCTTTCTTGTGAAATTCTTGATATGGTCCACAAAACCAGCGTAAGGTATATGCCCTTCGATAATTAGCTGTCAGGTTGAAGTTTTGTTCAAAAAAGGAAGTCATTTACAAACCAACAGGGGACGATATGCTGCTGGGCTTTATGAAGAGACATTCTCATTACCGCCCAATCTTTATAGCGAGACAGATCAATCTAAAGAGCGGCTCTTTCTCACAAAAACCAGCTGTCTGTCTTTTGTTGAGTTTCAGCCTTTTTTCCGCTGCAGGGAGTTGGGGAGAGAAACGCGGGATGCTCCCTCCCCTCTTGCCCTGATGGGCTTTGCAGGTTTGGGAATCAAGAGAGAGAGCGAGAGCGAGATGTTTGTTGTGTTAGTGAGACTGGGCTTTGGGACTGGGAAAGTGATCAGGACACATGATAGGGGATGTAATGAAAGCGTCTTCCTCTTGCAATCGTTCTCACTCTCTCTTCTGATCTCTTTCTCTTGTCTCCAGCACGTCACACCTGCTGTGCGTCTCATGTCTCCATCTCTCTCTCATCCTGATTTTCACTTCCTTTGTCTCCTTCCTCCAACACAAATCACCAAAAGTCACAAAAGAGTCACAAAAGGCTGTAAAGGAATGGCAGTTGCTCATTTCAAGTACTTCAATTCATTAAAACTAGAACAAGGTTGACTAAATTCTTGTGTTGTGAATTACGTGAAAAACATCTGTAAGAAGCTCTCCCGTGTGTGCAAATGCAGAATCATTTATTAGTGAATGAGACCTAATGTGTATACAAAACATTGTATTATAATCAACTGGTCAGTAACTAAACTCACTAGTTATTTTTGTGTGTTTGATATACTAAAAAGAACTGGTTCATAAGAGCCATTTGTTTGGGAAATTAGACTACACAGGTTGTTTATTTTTGTATTTATTATATTTTTTTCATTCACTAAAGACAACCAATTTATTAGAGTATCGGACGACACTGCTTGTGCTGTCTATTGCACATTGTAGATTAGCAGACTATTGTGGCACCCAAAAACTGTTAATGCACATTTACAATTGCGCTGCAAAATTTTGTGGGCAAAATCCAGTAATTTACTTAGAAATCCATGCAATCGGAAATTCTGTGTGGAAAAGGTCAGAAAAGTTGCTCACGCAGATTTTGCTCACATTTAAGTTGGTCAAGCAAATTCAACAAGAAGCTGCTTGGTTTAAAAGTGACTTCGGTGTGAGCTGTGATTTATACTTACTCTACTGAGAATAGAAATTTGACTTTTTGTCTGTGAAGTTGCTCCTAAATTTGTATTCCTAAAAAGTATTCCAGTAAATTCAGTCAGTATAATAGAAGCATGTGCGGGAATTGTTAACGACTTCATTCGGTTCTGGTATTTATTTAAAAATGGAACCAGTTCTTGCCACTTTATGGCGCCACACATGGTTTGGCCTTCTTGCGTGAGATTTGTGTGATATTCTGTTTTAAGCTGGAGGACCAAGTCGAAATTATTTCTGGTAATACTCATCATTATTTCACAAATGCTGTGGAATCGATAGAGCTTAATGTGGACTCTTATTATTCCCTTTAGCTGTCAAACAAGGCCTTTCTCTTTCACCTCCTCTTTTTGAGCATGGACTCAGAGAGGATGTGGATGTTAGGTCAGCAGTGGGCGGGCGTATTTATAGCCTTCTCTGCTTACCGGAGGCAAGGCAATGGCACGGCCAATCCCACAGTACATAAAACTGTCACACACCAGCTGATGGTGATGAATAGCCGCCGCCGACGTGCAGATCACTGGACATTAAATAAATCCTTAAAATGAACATTATGTAGATGGCCCGGGTGTAATATCCTACAAACCATAAAGGGAAGGTCAGAGCTCCTAAAAAAGGCTATTACTTAAGATTTTTACGACCTGTCCAATAAAACCACTATGGCATTATAATGTGGACTTAATCTAATGAGAATGTGGCCCTGCATCCCCTGTGCTCAGGGATTGTTTTATCCATCCAAGCCAAAAAGAATTAGGAATCTTCAAAACACTCTTTATACTTGTTGACCTGTAATAAAAAGGTTCATGTCTGTTGTAATAATGACTTGAATCAGTAAGCAAATTAGGGAACATTGTAAAACATGTGCTTTTTTAGTTAACGGAGCACTTGAGAATAATTAGTCCTGGTGTTGATTCCAAAAACCCTTTGGCTCATGAAGTCACACTGCCATTAAGAACATGTTTATCATGAGATTCCTCCATGATCAAGGCCTAACTTGCTTATTTCATTTAGAGAGCCTTTCACCTCAAAATGACTCATTAGACCCATGTGTTTAATGAATATGGAGGATTTTCGAGGATTCCTGCTCACATTGCACTCTTCATTTTCACCTGCTGGGTCAGTTTTGTTTTTCATGGGCTTTCCTGGGTCAAAGGGAACAAAGATGTGTGATGGAATGGCAGCTCTGAATGAAATCTCCATCTCCATCTCCTGTCTTCACAAGCTCATTGTCCCCTCGGGGGGTAAAGAGGTCCTCCTGAGGGCCAAAGTCCTAGTGCCCCCTATAAGTGCTTCTTAAGCTTCCTGCCATGGCCCAGCTTTGTTCTGCTGTTGTGAGAACAGGGGCTGCACACAGAGCGCAGTGCCTGCGAGCATATGTTCTTCTAATTTGCTTTGATAACTGCCAGATGATGAGGCCGGGGCCCCTCCGAGTCTGTGCCGCGAGGGCCAGGATGGGCTTCGTCTGGAAAGAGGGTCGGTGGGGAGCCTAGAGATCTGTTCTTGGAATGAGGTCCCACTTTCTCTTCCTGTGACACGGAGGCTGTTTCGGTCACTTGTCTGTTGGTGAATCTGCATCTGTTGAGGGAGCATTTCAAGGAACAAGAACAAAATGCTGATGCTGTAAAAGGACTGGGAAACCATAGTGGAATATAGAATTCTTACTATAGATATGCTACAGTTTAAAAGCTAGGTGTCAGGAAAGTTTGGTGTCACTTTTTACACATTTAAATAAATAAATACTTTTATTTTGCAAAGATGCATTCAATTGATCAAAAGTAACAACATTTATAAAATTGCAAAATATTTCTATTTCAAATAAATGCTGTTTGTTTAACTTTCTATTAATCAAAGAATCCTGAGAAAAAACGAATCACTGTTTCCACAAAAAATATTAAGCACTAAAACTTTTTTCAACAATAATGATGTTTCTGGAGCAGCAAATCCGCATATTAGAATGATTTCTGAAGTACTCCTGAAAATTCAGCTTTGCCATTACAGGAATAAAATACATTTAAAATATATTCAAATAGAAAAAGGTTATTTAAATTGCCCTATATAAATTCTAATAATATTTCTGCATTTTTGATCAAATAATTACAGCCTTGGTCAGCATAAGAGACTTATTAAAAATAAAATCTTACAGACCCCAAACATTTGAACTGTAGTGTATATATTTATATATTAAGTGCCTCAAAACTCTGAACATTTTCCACATGCCACTTACCTGACAAACAAGTCAAAAGTCATGCCAAGAGCATGACTTTGTTTAAAGAACATTACTTATGTTTTCAGTTAGATTGAAAATGGCTTTTACAAATTGATTAAAGCCACCCAGTCAGATTGGAACTGGCTATTTTTATCCAGCTATCACCATTTTTGTATGCAATATACATGAGACGGTCAGTGAACAGACAGTGGGTGGTCTGAAGAATGAGACTAGTTGACTCCACTCATTATGGAGAGAAAGTATCGGTTCACAAGTTATAAGAAGAGATTATGAGTGCAAAACTACAAATGCACCCAGGGCGCTGAGAATCACTGAATCAGATTTATGGGTCTGGTTGAATTAAAACTGAATCATTTCAGTTTTATAATGTTTATTTCTTGCTGTGGACTGGGTTCAAATTAATTGCACACAAAATGTGTTTCTTATGCATGTTATAGTTTTAGTTCCTTCACTAGTCATGAAACTATTACTCAGGTGTCCAATATATTCTGATTTCAAATCTGCGCTTTAAAGTCCATCCGCTCTGCAGAGATGTTTATTTTATGTATGGTTCCTCTGTGCACTAATGGTATCATTTGTAAAGCGTGTAGCTGGAGCTGCTGATGTTCTTTTTTTGTGGAGAAACTGAGGTGCTTCTGAGTGTGTCCATAACTCACGGCGGGGATCATGGATCTCTTCACTCTCGCAGCTGTCTGGGCAATTATGTCCTGCACACCCTCACAGCTAGACATACACAGAGCAGAGATGAGATGGCACATTTTAGCAATCAGTGACATGTCTCCACTATGTAATTTAGTGCTAATGTCTATTTCAGAACTGAGTCAATCGGCTGGAAGGCAAGGTCACGTCATCCAGAGATGAGAAACAGCAGATGCTCACTGCAATTTGAATTATCTGATTATCATAATACGTAAAGACAACTTAAAATTAAGACCATTCTTTTATATGTTGACATCTCATTTTACTTCTTTTTAGTTTTATTTATTTTTTATTTTAATTGAAAAATATCAGTTGTGCAATTGTATCTCTATTTTAGAGAATTAAATTGCAGATATTGTTTTGCTAGCATAATTTTATACTATAAGTAATATTCATGTTATCTGTGCTAATATTTAATCTAAACTCTGTTTAGTTGTATTATGTATTGTTGATTTATATTGTTAACAAGAAACTTGTTAACAATATTTTTTTGTTCTTAAGTTTCTTTTTTTTATGAAATTCGTACTTTTATTCAGCAATATTTTTAAGTAGCTTTTTTTTAATGAAACGAACACTTATTTAGCAAGGAAGAATTCAATTGGTCAAAAGGGACAGTAAAGATAAGACGTCTGTTTTAATGCTATTCTTGTAAACTTTTTATTCCTCAAACATTAAAATAATTTATCACCATTTCTACATACAATATTAAGCAGCACAACTATATAATAACATGTTAGAATGATTTCTGAAGGATGGTGTGACACTGAAGACTGGAGTAATGCTGCTGAAAATTCAGCTTTGCGTCACAGGAATAAATTACATTTTAAATATATGTTGAAATAGAAAATAGTTATTTTAAATTGTAAAAATATTTCACAATATTGCTGTTTTTACTGTATTTTTAAACAAATAAATGTAGCCTTGGTGAGCTTTAGAAACTAAAATATCTTACCCACCACAAATTTTTGAATGATAGTGTTAGTGTACATACTGTATATAAATGGCAAATTATATTAAATAATTCTTGAAAGCGCAAAAAGTGGCATGTAATGATAGATAGCTATTAGATTTTCCACAGAAATGACCCTACAGATGAACCTCCTGTGCATGTGATCATTTGAAACCATGACCAGGAAGCAATTAGTTAGGGCTGGAAGTCTGGACTGCAGGTCACCCTGACAGATATTTCCACTTAAGCCCTGTCTCAGGAGTGAAGAGCTGTGGGTTTCGTGCAATGATGTTTCCGTAGGGTGGAGAAAAACAAAAGATGCTATAAATATCCACTGAAACGGCCACACTGCCATAGATAAGCAGTGAAGGAAATCACTTAAAGTGCGATGTGTCACTGCTACTATGTAATGTCACGTTCAGCTCTGCTTCTGCGGTCCTGAATGGGCCATACATTTTTTACACAGTAGCCTATAAATCTGTTTTGCCTTGGTAGATTTAAGACACAGAAAGCATTAAATATATTTCAGTCAGCTAAGGTCATAATGTTAAAGATGTAAACGTTAAGCTGAATCTTGGGGATTCAAGTTTCCGTCCGTAATTAAACGACAGAAGCAAAAACATTGTATTTTACAGGACTGAATATAGCTGTCAGCATGGTGATAAAATGTGAAACATTTTCCTTCTGTTCTTCTGTCCTCACAGGACTTCACTCAGCAGTGATCCAGAGGTGGTCAGACAGTAGTGAACCAGGATATGGGAAACAACAACGGAGGCAGCCAGATCCAGGCCATTAAATGCTCCATCAAATAAGTTTTACTGAGACTTATTGGGTAAACACTGCATGGAAGGGCAGTAATAATGACACAGCTCTCTGCTGTGTTTTTGATTTCTTCCTAAAAATATTAACCAGTCCTCATAATGGTTCACAGAATGTGTAATGAAAGTCTAATGTGTTGAGAAAGTGCCAACTAAAATATTTTAAGGGATACCAAACATACATGGTCACCACTAACTGACAGACACCACTGAGAGCTGGAGTGTCTAAACATGTGGTCACATATACCTTAAATCTGTGAAATTTAGGGATCAAAATATAGTTATTTTAGTGGGAATCAGCTTGATGAAACATTTTCAACCCAGCCTGGAAAATACGTGACAGCTAGTGATGGGTCGTTCTTGAACGATTCGTTCATTTTGAACGAATCTTTAATGTGACTCGGGAAGAACGAGTCGTCTCGGGGAGTGATTCGTTCAGTCGTGCATGCGCAACATCCTATAGGTTCTGCACTGAATTAGTTCACCTGTTTCGAGTCTTCGGGTTTGAGTCGTTCGTTCATCACGTGACAGCCCCATAAACTAAACCTATGCAGTCTGAGCCAGAAAGAGAATTGATTAGTTCATCTATCCAGTCTTCGGGTTTGAGTCGTTCGTTCATCACGTGACAGCTCCATAAGCTAAACCTATGCAGTCTGAGGGAAAAAGACTTAATAATAATAATAATAACCAACTCTATAGTTTATTACCTTTGTTACCTCATTCAGTGTTATGGAAAAGAACCATCATGACAGAAATTCACACATTTATAAACCGTAAGAAATAAACAGCTACAATTTGAGACCAGAAACGCATCATGTAACTGTAAGAGTAAATAATAATAATAATAATAATAATAACTATGTACCCGTTTGTAAGGTTGTAAATTAACTAATTTCTCTATCCAATGCTGTCACGTCATGTGACAAAAGAACGAACGACTCGAAAGACTCGAGAGATGAACTAATCAATTCTCTTTCCGGGCTCTGACTGCATAGGTTTAGCTTATGAGGCTTTCACGTGATGAACAAACGACTCAAACCCGTAGACTTGTCAGATAAGAGGTGAGGTGAGCTAATCATAGACTAAAGACCCAGGTAAACAATGAATCATTTTTTTCTGTTTCTTATATTATAGTTTTGTATTGTTTGAAGTGTGATCAACGTTTGCATAAGTAGTAGACGTGTTAGGGAAGTAACACGTAACATTTTAATTATATTTTGCTAAAATGAACGAAATGACTCGAAAACAGATTCGTTCATTTTGCTGAACCAGACTCAAAGGTCCGAGTCAGTAAAATGATCCAAACTTCCCATCACTAGTGACAGCCTTATATATATATATATATACCTATATATATATATATATATATATATATATACCTATATATATATATATATATATATATATATATAAAACTGCAAAAATGTACTTACTGTAAACATACATGCAGTTTCAATTTGAAATGTACACTAGTGGCAGTAAATCACCAACAACCTTTGGCCCTTTTCATACAAATTTTGATTTTGATTTGATTATTTTGGTGTGTAATACTATGTTATGTCCTTTTATTGTAGTGCTTGATTTGAAAACTAATACATTTGGACTTTTTCACCACATAACCAGCCCCATATGGCTTTTCTGAAATAGTAAACTTGCTGGGTAGCTCACCTGGTACAGCATTGCACTTGCGTTGTGAAGTGCTTGGGTATGAGTTCTGTAAAACATGAGTCATGACTGTCAATAAAATAGCTTGAAGCCTCATAGAAGGAAGCTTAAATGGCATAGTTGCTTCAGCAAATGCATTTTTGTCTTGTGTTTGCTTTTGCTCACACTGTCGGTTAGGTTTAGTGTAGTCTCGCGTTAGCCAGACCTTCAGACTTGACGGCTGAAGGTCTGGAATAGATGGCAGCTTTCATTGGCCAAGGCCCGCCCATGAGGCCGTTTGACCGACATGTCAAACAACCAATCACAGTTCGTTTCGTTCAGCGTTACGTTTCGGTGCGTGGAAATGTCATCACAATAACAGACCGGTATGTGAAACCCTCGGACGTATTTTAAAGATTCTATGCCGCGAACTTTAAATATTTCACATACTTTTGAAAATCCAGCGTTTAGTTGATCCTGATAAGCGCTCGTCGTCACATTTGTAAACACGACGGCTTTCTTCTTTCGTGAGAGGGTTTAGCTCCACGGCATCTTTGTTTCCAGGTGGAACATTAAAGAACGCGACACACATGTCTCCCGGAAATCCTGTATAATTCAACCAATCCGACGACGACTTCGACACTCCTGAAGTGTTTCCAGATAAGTGTACCATATGCATCAGACGTTTAGCCAACGGTCTGTGGGTGTGACGTCTGAGGCTGAGACTAGGTTTAGTGTGGCATGACAGAGAATTAACCTTCATGCATAAAGAACATTTTCATACTGTGCACAGTATACATACTGCAATATCAATAGTATACTAGTATTCTATACTACATAGTCAAATAACCGAAATTGCTTATACCTTTAAATTGTATTAAAATCAGAGAGAAAAAACAAGCTCAGAGTAGTGAAACAGTTGTATGGTGTGTGTGTGTGTGTGTGTGTGTGTGTTGGATAATAAAAAGGATGATGGGGGTTCATGGAGCTGATGTACTTATCTAAATGATCATATAATGTCTACAACGGGTAATAAACGGGCCTAACTTTATCCTCTCTACAATACCATCTTATCCTCTTTTATGTTCTTTATTAACCGTGAAAGACATCATGAGTCTCTTGATTGATTGGTGCTGTGTCAGATGTTTGTGTTTGTTTGGCACTTTGTTATCGGTTCCCACTGGATACAGATCATTTCCACTTGAACCGTTTGAATGTAGTTCAGCTCTGCTGCTGTCTGTACAACATCCATCTAGTTAAGATAACACAAACATCCATTTAGATATTAAGAGGATAGAAGAGTGTTTGGCCTTTTCAAGAGTGTGTTCATCAATCTGTTCACATCTAGCTTCCTCTTTACGGATACTTGATGAAAATGATTCATATTAAGGGGAGAGCAGAGATAACTGTAATGCAGAATAAGTGTTACAGTAATAGCTTAATGCACAATACATTGACCATATCAGGTTTCCTAGCCTCAAACTATTCCTGACAAAAATAATAGACAGTTTTAGTAAAAAAAAAAAAAGTTTGAATTATCTTATGTTTCTTGAGCAGCAAATCAGCATTTAGAATGATTTCTGAAGGATCATGCAACACTGAAGACTGGAGTAATGATGCTGAAAATTCACCTTTGCATCACAGGAATACATTACATTTTACAATATATTCAAATAGAAAACAGTCATTTAAAAATGCCAAAAAAATTCCACAATATTACTATTTTTACTGTATTTTTTGATCAAATAAATGTAGCCTTTGTGAGTATAAGAGACTTTCAAAAACATTAAAATGTCTTACCAAACCCAAATTGTAGTGAACACATGAACATATATACAAGCATAATTTTATTATCAATAATTTAATCATACAATTTTAAAAAGTGATCTCTCCTTTCAAAATTTCATGTGTTTTGGACCTGATCTGATATCTACATTTTTCAAAACCAATAATTAATGCCTGTGCTTCATAATTCGAAGTGTGAATAATTGAGTTTATTGTTTAAGGGGTGTATTTTGTTTTGACTAAGCTTAGAATGTATATAAAAATAAATTCACATTATACATTATACTTTTTCATTTACTTTTACATTTATCATCACATACTGAGTCTTATGCATGTAACTTCATGTACTTCTGGTTTAACTGTATCATGCTTGATAAGTTTAACATTCTTGCAGATAATAAGTTGAAGTATTCTTGCAAAGTCTTTTCTGTTTCCTGTGATCAGATCTGTTAGTCAGATGGCTGTGCATGGAAATTCTGCACATTTCTGAATTAATAAGATGTCATGCTCTAATGAAACAGTTTGCCATTTTATGTTTCTGTAAATAGACCTGTATTAATGTAGATCACCCATCATTAGTTTTTCACCTCTGCTTCGTTTCTGATGCTAACCATGCATGTGTGTTCATCTGAATGCGATGCACTGAGACTGGTATCTGCTGCCTGAGGCTGAAGCCAGATGGTACAGTCTGCATTGAAAATATGTCTGCGCTCTGGCTTTGATGTCTTACCCTACCAGCTCAACACGCCAATGATTTCTCAGGAGGGCAGGAAAAGTTGGACTCTACAAATGAGAGAATCACTAAAGCAAGAACCCAGGCATGGGCAGTCATTAAAGACTACATAAGAGCTAATGTTTCCACCATATGCTTTGGATTGTAGCCCTTGGATAAATGGAAAATAATTAAAATTTAAATCTTTAATCCATATGAAATGTATCTTATTGCTTAAAAGTTTTAATGACAGATTTAAGGCCAGCTGAACCATTATAAAACCAGCTCCTCCAGACAAGATGCTCAGAATTAATAGTACTTATACTATGTCTACAGTAAATGGAGCTTTCATTAGGCCACGATGTCAGGAACATACGCAAGCGTCCTTTTGATATGGTGGCGTCTGCAGTCGGTCTTTGAGGAGATTTATCTTCAGATGAAAAGGTTACTGCGTTTTTTTATTTAACCAAGCTACTATGCCTCAATTCACTCAAACTGGGACAAAGAACTGTGCACTTAAGTTACGCTAACAACTAACAATTGGACCGGTGATGTTCCAGAGCTAACAGAATGGATAATACATCTGTTACTTTTTCAAAGTCACCAAAACTAGTCCCAGAGACCCTGAGAAGCCCATCAGAGATTTCAAAAGTCAAAGTTACAGTTTGGAAACTAGGCAAAAACATCAAAGAAGGTGATTAGTTGATGCACCAGCGAGCAATACGAGCAGACAGTAAAACCAGCTGCGGTGGATCTGTAGGAAAACATTAGTGCTTCTCAAAAGACGAATGCGCTGTAATCTGGGAAGAAGGACTCTGTGTTATGCCTGATATGTTTGTTTTAAATTAATCTTTTTGTGTGTAAAAGGAGATGAGAGTTTTAGGGCATATAAAAGTACAATATGATGTCGGATTGATGTCTGAATATCAAGGTTCTTTTGACAGTTTGATACTATTAATGATGCTTTTATTTTTTCCTTCAAAGAAAGTAGTATTTATATCAGGAGGATATCCCTCGTATCAACACGAGTGCCACGGAAACTTCATTGTTTGTTCATTGCTTGTGCAAATCTGAAGATAATATTGTTTTAACCTGCGTCATGTCCAGTATCTTATATGCTTTCTTGACCTATTGTCCTTGAACGCTGGCTCTCAGCAGTCACTAGCAATTACATAACATAACACTTCATATAGTGTTCATAAAGGGGTGGTGAATATTCTTTTTTTAGCCCGGACATTATTTGTATAGGCACTTCATGATCACTCCCTCACAAAGGTTCTCTATTCATCATGAAGTGGTGTGGATTAGGAAGTACCCCTGGTTTCACCCCGGGCCACCCTCTGCCAGATAACGTTTGTCTCTATGAAATTACAGTCAGTGCATGCAGATTTATAGTATACACGGTAATCTGCAGTTATCACAAACCTTTATATTTTGACAGAATATATTGTTAAAAAGTTTGGGGTCAGTTCTTTCTTTCTTTCTTTGAAGAAATTAATATTTTTAAACAGCAAGTATACACATTCATTGATCAAAAGTGACTGTAAAGACATTTACAGTATATTGTAAAATACATTAAAACAGAAAACAGTTATTTTTTATTTGTACTAATATTTCCCAATATTTTTGTATTTACTGTATTTTTGCTAAAAAATAAAAATAAATAAATAAATAAAAAATCCTATCGCGACCCCAAATAATTGAATGGTCATGTAGGTACGATGTCTTATAATACTATTTTTTATTACTTTTTTTTTAAAATCAATGATTAGACAATAAATTAAATACTCTTTTTAATTTAATAAACTATAAATATATATTTTACACTGATGTGCAAACAAACTTACTTAAAGAGGTTTCAAATACTCTTTTTTTATTTTTGATGCATTGAATTATTTTAATTTTTAAAAATATAATACATTATAAAATACAATAAATTATAAAATTATGCATCATAGCAATAATTAAAAGTCAACATGTTCTGTGACTTGGTTTTTTTAAAGATAAAAAAAAGTCTGATTTATTTTGATCTTGATTTTGAATTTGAAAGTTAATTTTTAAGTTAATTGAAAGTTAATCTCTCTCACATACACACACACACACACACACACACACACACACACACACACACACACACACACACACACACACACATATATATATATATATATATATATATATATATATGTATATAATCCAATCAGATTCATTTTCTGCCTGTTAATCATTTTGCATGTTTATGTTTTTTTGATTGACATATTAGGAGGATGGGGTTTGATTAGATGGTGCATGTCAGTTGGCAAACTGATATGATTATCTGTAATATTAAATAAATTATAGCCTGCTTTGATGTTTTATGAGGTATTGTCAGAAAACCATTGCTGGTTATGTCATTTACTAATTCATCAGTGGAATGCCATTAAGTGCTCTCCACTTACATGCATTTTACCAAACACAATGAGACTGATCACACTGAACTCACTTGGAAATGAACCGTAGGTCATTTTCCCTGAAGCATATGTGAAAGAAATGACTGCAGCCCCACTGAAAACATTTAACATCTCTGAAAATGTCACTCAGGTCCTGGTTGGGGGAAGAAACTGTGAACAACAAGTTTTAGCTCTATGATAAAGAACAAATTGCTGAAGCTAGGGTAACATTTCAGTCATCACTCTAAGAGAGATACTTGCCGTCTGTCAGGTCGAGTAAGATTAAGATGGAAAGAATGACTTTGAACAAAATTGCCACCCACCAACTGCTGCAGTGGTCATTAATGATAACTCCAGCACCTGTGTCAACAGCCTCTGTGCCTGGCGTAATGAGCGTCTTTAGTTCAGGCGGTTCTGTCAAGTCAAGTGCAACATGACTGCAATTACCCGCCATTGACGTTCATCTAACGGAACAGCCGCCTCCCCTATTTACATTTTTCTCCAGAGTTCAGTTTAATGAAACCCAACAAAACACTGATTTGGTCTTTTTCAGTCACACAATGAGACTGCATAAGTGCCTAAGGATTGCTGAACCATCATGGAATAGGTTCTGCAAAATCAACCTGTGCATTAGGAGCAGACAGCCATTAGTCTAGTTTAAGTGTGAGTAAATAAGATGTAAGGAAGATCTGTTTCTGGAGTATGACAGAAGTGCAGTTAACAGAACAGCAGAAGTTTATGCTGAGCATTATAATCATGATATTGTCTATTATTAAAAGACCAACTTCAGCTGGATTCATTGCAGCACATTCAAGACCAGCAAATGAAGAGTTAAAAAGCATCTAAGTGCCATTTGAAATTTTCTTCTAAAATTATAATTTTTATCAAACTTCATGTGGGTTCAGTAATTTCACTTTAATGGCAATGAATAGGTTATTTTCGTTGTCATTAAAGTGGAATAACTGAACATAAACATAGGAGCATGAGAAAAATGCTAATTTTAGAAGAAAATTTCAGACGGCACTTTGAACTTTTCAAATATCACATTGCAAATAATTTTTTTTTCTAATCTATGTTTTTGTGTTATTTTCCATGAAACATCTAAAGAATCTTAAAATAAAAACAATGTATACACTTACTTTTCAAATGTTTGGGGTTGGTATTATTTTATCTATTTAAAATAACTGTTTTCTATTGTAATATATTTTAAAATGTAATTTTTTACAGCGTCATTACTCCAGGCTTTAGTGTCGATGACCCTTCAGAAAATATTCTAATATGCTGATTAGCTGCTCAAGAAACGTTTTTTTTATTATTATTATTATTATCAATAATGAAAACAATTGTTCTGCTTAATATTTTTATGTTTTTATTGATTGATTCATGATTTGATTTGATGTTTAGAAAGTTCAAATGAAAAGGATTTATTTGAAATCTTCTGTATCAATGTAAAAGTTTTAATGTCACTTTTGATTCATTTAATACATCTACGCTGAATAAAAGTGTTATTTCTTTTACACAAGTAGTGTACTTTATAAGGAAAATAGTCAAATAATTGTGTAAGACAATGAAACTTGCCATAATTTATCTTTAATATTTATTTAATTTTTTAATCACCATGTTGACAAATATTGTTTTTAGGGATAAATGTAAGAAAATGTATTTTAGGTGTAAAAAAAAAATTTCAACACTTTTTGTTTAATGTACACCTATGTTCAACATCAACAGGTATATCCTGAATTGAACTTGTGAACTTCTGCTGCACACAAACTTCTCTGTGTCTATGTTTTGACACTTTCCCTCTGCCCCGATGGTGTACCTATGATACAGCTCTTGCACTTCCTCCCTGTGTTGATTCGGGCCCCTTTCTTTCCTGTGCCCTCTGGGGTCCAATAAGTCCCTGATTTTGAGGTAGATTCTTAATATTTTCTTACCACCCGTTTCGTTTCGTCTCTGCCCTGAGCTCTGTTTGGCTCTGTTGTATGCTTGCTTGGTGAAGTCGGCTCTCCTTGTGGTTAAACTGAATTAAAGATGAGGTAACCAGAGCTGCACAGTAGCACTGATGCTGCTTAGCTTTGGGGAAATTAAGTCTTTGTGTTCCATTAAAATCTCATTATGTCTTGCCCCTAAACCCCAAACGCATCCCACCCACTTTGTCAAATGGACCCCGTTGTGCACCACTCTGAAGTCACTGATGGGATGTGTAAATTCTTTGTTTATTGCCTTGAAAACACTTAACCCTCTTTTTGACCCAGGTTGGGTACCACATCCATCCCTGAGGACATGCTGAGATTCAATGAGCCAAATACTGCAGCCAATTCAAGTGGAGCGTCAGAGCAATTCAGAGCTGCACTGACTGCACTGTTCACCCCAATAGTGGCTTGAAATAAATGAATTTGTCTCTCTTCATCACTGTGACAAATTGGTCAAAAATAATACACTCTGCTAATAGAGAAGTGACAGTCATTTTGTTTACTTATAAGATAGACTCAGCGTTTCATTTTGCAATGCTGTGATGTGCAAGACCATCGTCAGTCATCAGTTTGTCCACACCCTTAAATAAAAGGAGTGTAAAAGCCATCTGGGATGGGGAAAGTCCCTTCATATTGCCTGGTTAATCTGTTCCCTGTGTTTGGTGAAGGAATGTGATGATCCTCTTTGGTGTCTGTGGATGTGAAAAATGTTACAAGATGGGTCAGTTCAACAGTCATCTGAGAGAGTAAACAAGAGAATAACAGCTGTGCTGTGGCACTTTCCATGAATAAGGCACAAAGTCAAAACATATGTAAAATTGTATTCATTCATTCATTCATTCATTTATTCATTCATTCATTCACTCACTGGATCAGAAAAAGAAGGATCTTAACCTTAAGAAATTGGTTATTGATAATCAACAGGTTGAAGGAGGTGAAACTAAATATTATGAGTTGTTTTGTTTTACATTAAATATAGTTTAAAACTGTGATTTTGTTACTTAAAGCAATGAACAAATTAAATCCAATTTATCTTTAAAAAAATATATATATTTATTTATAAGAAAACACTATTTTGCAATAGTGTGAAAATCATGCAGTGTTGCATGCAAAATATGGGAGTGACAAAAAATAATGTATTTGGTACTTATTTGTGTATATATTTATTACAATTACACTACATTGTATATGTGTCAGTTTGTGAAAATTATGCAATTGTTGGCACTACAGATAGATGTATGTGTACCAGACATCAAGATACCTGAAGTCTCCTTCTACTATTCAGCTCATCAATAAACCTTCATGCTAGTATATAACAATAATATTTAACAAATTGGTACCACTTTAGTTTAGAGACCAATTCTCTCTATTAACTAGTTTATTATTAGCATGCATATTACTAGCACATTGGCTTACTAACTAAATTACTAACTAAGCAGCATTTAGGATTTTATCGACGCAAACGTCAAAGTTAATAGTTAGTTAATAGTAAAAATAGTTAGCCTGATTTATTTTTAATGTATATATATATTTTTAGAGCTTGATTTTGTGAAATAAATGGCAGTGACAGTTCATATCTCTATAGCCTTGAATCACACAATGGATAAAAAATGGGAGTCCTCAGTAGGTTATCAAATAGGATGCAAAGGAAGAACCATCTTAGTAAAGATACTGAAATGAACAGATTACTCAAATAAGCCTGGTCTGTTTCCCACGTTCTGGTCATTTATTTAAGTGCGAATGAAAACTAATTATTCTTTATAAGGGACAGAGGTAAAGTTGGAATGCACTGTAAAACAAAAAAAAATGTTGCATTGAATTAAATGTTACTTGATGTGTCTTTGTAATTATTTGTAAAAATTGTACTAGCAATTTGTGAATAAAATTTGTTTAAAAGTAAATCATACACTCATTTCTTTTCAGTGTGTCAGTTTGAGACTCTAAAATATGGAAAGATGGCTTGGCAGGAGGGTGTTTTGAGTAATTACTGGACCAGACTTTACAGTAACATCAGTGTGTTGAGGAGGAACTTTATACTGAGAAACACCTCAAGAGCAGTAAAGCTCACAGCACCTGGGCTTTAATAGTGAAGCACTGTTTGTGCTGTGAACTACACAGCAGGTTGGATTTCTCTAGGCTACAAATTTATGACATTGCCCTTGTTTTGCCTTAACACTAAATATAAACAGTGACAGCTGAGGTGGGATAGAGAGAGTGCTTCGAGGAGTTTGTGTGGAATCTGATTTATGCCACGTGAAGACTAACAAAGCCTTTAATTGGGTGTTCTGAGGGCAAAGGAAATTTATAGAGCAGCTGCCTGTTACACAACAGAATAGTGCTTTCTTTTCTGAAAGTCGTGATGGCATAAAGATGAAAACAAACAATCTACACATCTGTTTCTCATTTAGCAAAATATGGATTGCAACAGAAGTGTCAGGGTATAGCGGTGTTAGACATATAAGACTCTTTTCCACCATCAAGCCTAATGGTTGTCATTATGTTCTGTGCCAGTCGAGCCCATTTGGTACAGTTGCAGTTCATTTTTCTATTGCATTATGAAATACAGTATACATTACCTAGCTGATGCAAGAGTTGGCGACAGTGTGATATTGAAGGTAAACATTGGTGCCACGGAGGATAATCACATCATATAGTGAGGTAAAAGTTTCCAGACTACAAAGCTACAAAGGACATTATTATGCATACTATACTGACACATTATATGAGTTTTAATGAGCTATAGCTAGTATAATTTACCTTGCTGATGAAAGAGGCATAGAAAAAAGAGGCAGAAAAATGCTATAAAATAGTATATATATATATATATATATATATATAAATCATTGTTTCACTTCAAGCTAACATTCTGAAAAATACAAGCTGGATCATATGCCTGACATATAAAATAATAATAGTCAGAAAAATCTTTCTCTCTCTTTTCTTTTAATGGAACCGTTTATTGAGACTTTAGACAAAATATAAACAAATAAAAATCTAAAAGTGCATCATATTTGAAACATGAGGCTTTTATTATGATGAGAATATGATGCTCGAGGAGGAAAAACACCCCAATTTTATTCAGAGGACCATATTGAGCAAAAACATGCATTTTGCTGAGTTACTGATCTTTATATGGCCAAAACATAAGGTGAGATGAAATTCTGATAGCTTGTAAAGTAAATCAATGAGATCTTTATACCAGTATAACAGACTACTTTCATAAAATACAAATAAATATCAGTCATCATCTACAGTATAATATGTCTTAGTAAGATGATATTTAAGTGCTTAGTTTATGATCAAAGTTCTGTAGTTTAATCAATTAAAACTAAGTTGCTTCAGTCCAGTAAGTGTTCCTCATGAAATATTGGTATTACTAAAAGTTTCCTTTATATAAATCAGCAAAGGTTTCACATAAAAAAAAACACAACTTGAATGTGGATGTTTTTAGAGTTATACTAAAAGCCTTTTAATTCTAAAACTACCAATTAAACAACAGACGGCATGTAGTTTCAAATATGAAAATTCTGTCATTATTTACTCACCCTCATTACGGTCTGAACTCATGCTGTTTTGTATGGAACACAACGACAGTTCATAGCTTCTATAAAGCTTTAAAAAGCACACAAAACACTATAAAGTATCTTAAATGTGGCTTATGCCTTATGTGCTACATTACAAGTCATAAGATAACTTTATGCAAAGAACAGTTCGGTTTTAAGTTGTTATTCGTTTTACTAAAGGAATCTTTCAAAAACTTTCCTTTTGTGTTCAATAGAAGTTGTACAGGTTTGGGACAACATGAGGGTGAGCAACTATTGCTTCAAACTGAATTATACCTGAAGTGACAGATGAGTTACTCTTACTCGAACATATACATAATAGTCAGGAAAAGCCCAGTGTACTCTATAACAAATAGATATAACAGCTCAAAGTGCTGCAGAGGCTGAATGTGGTCAGGGTGAATGGCTATATGCTGGTATTTCACTGATCCTGCCAATCTGATTTGTTTCTCAGGGCGTCTGATTAGCCATTGAATTGCTGTGATTACGAGAAAAGCTCTCATGTTTTCTCAGCTGACAGTCAGTCGTATCTAGCTGCAGGCTAGCAATTAGCCATCATCTGCCCTCTAATAGTAAAAACATGGCCCGGCATTCGAGGACTGCATTTAACACGAATTATCTCTCTGTTAAAGGGCATGTTTACTTTGCATTGCCAAGTAACCTTACATCATAGAGTACATTGAGTTAAATAGTGGAAAAATATTTTTTTTTCTCTAATATATTCACTTTTCACTCTCAGTGTTAAACTTGACCCTATTCTAATATTTCTTATTTGTATTATTTTGGCAAACTTTTATGTTAATGTCGCAACTTTCCTTTGTGACTACTAGCCCCAGACTCTTCAACTGTCCTGTGTCAGTCCTCCTCCTTCCCCAAAGTGATGAGCAAACGCTTAGAACAGGCCATGATCTCAAAACCAGCTGGGAACAAATGTGTCCTTTGTCTTTGCTGCTACAAAAGGTGGGTGAAAGTGGCCAGGACGTTTGTTTATTTTAACTGCAATAAAAATCCCTTTCTCCTCTGGAACACAAACATTGTTGTTCAGTGCCCGTTAAGGGATGAGGTGGGTTTGCTATTTGGTTTCGAGAGCATTTAATTTTATATTGCCAAAACTGACTTACTTAAGTGTGCAGTGTGCACCTTTAAGTCTCAAGTGTCAGTATATTGATGTGTGGACGTTTACATTTCCCTTATATATACAGCTGACTACAGGGCGACCTCACATTACCAAATGCAATTTGTATAACTTTGCATAAGGAAATATATTCCTCTGTGCAAATCTGCGGTGCTTTTTCATATAAATCCTGTGTGAGATCCCATTACCAGGCTCAGATTGATTCTTTTTACTTTCTTTGTGGTGCTTTTGGATGAAAATCTGAGAAAAGTATTTGAATAAAATGGTACTGACTACACTCTTATTGACTGCTGAAAAAAATAACTGAATTAGCCAAAATATTAACTAAATACCTAAATACATAACATGCATCGGGGATGTGCCCTAATAAAAGAAGTGCACTTTAGTATACTTTTGAAAGAAACACTTATACAGAGGTAATATACTTTGAAAGAATATAAAGTACAAACTGAATGTAATGCATGTTATTTACAATAAAATTAAACGTATTATAGTTTAAATTTATAATAAATGCAATTAGTTAGCAATTATTTGACCCACTTAAGTAGGACTTAAGTACATTGTATATGTATATTTCATGATTACTTATATTGTCTTTGAAAAATGTTGTGTATTGTCAAATGTACCAACAAGTATTGATGATTAACTAAATTATACTTTAATGTCATTTCAACTTGTCATGTATTTAAATTTATTTGTAATGATAAAGCTGCAATTTAGTACATTTAAAATATATTTATTTTAAACCTAAATATTAAATAACACTGCAATTAAAATTACTTTACTAAAGTTCAAGTATTTTACATGTGCTTTAATGTTAGTCAACACATCAAAATAATTGTACTTCTAAAATATTATTAAAACAGTGATTTAAAACCTTTAATTTGACATTATTTCAAAGTGCACTATTTAAAAGTCTACTTAAGTGTGTTATGAAACATGAAGTTGTGAAAGTGAACTCTCTTTAAGTACACTTATCATTAATATATTATTTGCCATTACAGTTTTTAAAAGCTATACTATTAATATATGAAATGCATTGTGCATTCAACACATTTAAGCACACTTATTTTGTCACAAGGGTGTGCATCTAAGTGAGGGATGGAAGTTTATGTGCAGATTACATGTGGCCCTTCATAATTTGACCAGCAAATCCAGTTTAGCCTCTGTCGCTAGCTTGATTGTCATTTTGAAAACAGAACTATTTTATTTCATATTATTAAAGAAATGCAAGGCCGAGCTGAATGAGTCAGTAAAACATTGCTGTTTACAGTGCCATAGAGATCAAGGATCGTAAATGCAAGCCGCTGAGGAAAGATTCACTCATATTTAATTGCATCATCCTCAGAAGTACTTTTGCAGCTCTCACAAAAATTTCCTCAAGACGGTGAGGAAAACAAAAGGTTTGTCGTCTGTGTATGAATAGATAGATAGAGTTGCAGAGTTACAAAGCTTTCAGTGCCCATTCCAGCTGAACTTTGTTCAACTCACTGCTGTCAAGCTCAGAGATGCAGAAAAGTCTTCACTTCAGCTTTGAAATATATTATCACTCAAACATGTGTCAGCTCGTGTGAAAGACACGGCAGGCCCATAGTGAGCCAGCACTCCTACGCTGGACCCATCTTCTTCCTTTAATGGGGTATACGATCGGTCAGGGTCTGAGGAATGACAGGCTGTCTGCTTCAAGTATCATGGAGTTTAATGTTGGAAGTGCCGGAAGCATCCATTTCTCTGTCCTCCCCCTCTCCACACCTGTTCAGACTGCTTCCTTTCTACAGCGCCGATGATTTGAGCAGCAGCAGGTTGATGGAAAGCAGCACACATGGTCAGACACACACACACACACACACGCATGCACAGCTATGCTAGCTGGAGGTCAGCTAATACATGGCATATGGACAGTGTACTGTGCACAGGAGAGCTTCGCAGTGTCTTCTCCTCTTCTTCTACTTCACTGATTGGAAACCAATGCATTTCACAGGTCAATAACATGGGCGGTGAGAAATGTGCTTGGCACACGGATGAAGATTTTACTACAGTATATGGAAGAGACAATCCAACGTTTCCATTGAGAAAATACGTATTACAAAGTCAACTGTGGGAGAGAAGAACAGAAAAGAAGAGAAGAAATGTGATGACGACTTTTCCCAACAATGCTCAACAGCTAGACTGTCATAAAAAAGTTTGGCAACAACTTTGGTCAGTTAAAAATGTTTGAATTTCATTGCATTAGATATAAAGTACCAAATCAAGAGGCCTGTGCACATCCATCTCTTCTCCGAATTAATTTAATTTTTCTGAGGCCTTGGCTGTATGAAGCCAATTCTTCTCAACTTCACACAGGAGTCACTCACAAGGTCACACACAAATGAGCTTGAGCCATTTTTTCTTATTGAAAAAGAAAGAAAATTACAATACTTGGTTTGACATTTTGTTTTCTAATGCAAAAATATCCATACATTTATAAATGTTTCATATGTTTTGGGGCTATTGTACATTGAAGAAATTTGATCTTTTTCTAGTGATCAGTTTCATAAAATATAATATTTTACTGCAGTTTTGAAAAGACCAAAATAAGATTGTTAAAGAATCTAACCCTCATTTTAACGCATTCCTGTGTTTTTAGAGGGGTTGGATGCTATAAGAATACAACAACAGCACAGAGATCAGGCCAAAAACTGAAGCTAATGCAGCTCTTTTCAGAGAAGTGATGACCTCACTCACCACAGCACAGTCAAGTCATGTTTGGCCTATATGAAAGTAATCTGGTTTATATATGAACACTCCAAATCAAATTTAAAACAAACTGAACTAAGTCCATCTCAATTTTCTTAAATAAACACTAGAGGCAGTAAAACAACTTTCATTCCTTTTCACACAAATTATGATTACAGGGACAGATTGACTAATACAGGCTTATTTTCACGTGGTTCCTAGCACAATACTATGCAACAAAACTCTTACCATAGTTCATGATTTGTAAACTAATACATTTTGACATTTACATCACATAATTGTTACGGAAGCAGACTGGACAGAGGATTATAAAACAGTTTCCAGGTATTTATTGATTCAGTAGAGAATAAGCAGCAGATGTAGGCGAGTAGTGACTTTGATACTTGATATGTTGTTGAAGGGATATACTGAGGAATATCTTGTAAGCAGCACACACCCCAGGATGACAGTGGAGAAGAGGATCGCTGTTCGGAGAAAGACAGACGGTGGAGACACAGGGGATCTACGATGGAGAGGAACAGGAGGCAAGTAGTCCTTAGGTAGACAGGAGGCAAGTAGTCCTTAGGTAGACAGGAGGCAAGTAGTCCTTAGGTAGACAGGAGGCAAGTAGTCCTTAGGTAGACAGGAGGCAAGTAGTCCTTAGGTAGACAGGAGGCAAGTAGTCCTTAGGTAGACAGGAGGCAAGTAGTCCTTAGGTAGACAGGAGGCAAGTAGTCCTTAGGTAGACAGGAGGCAAGTAGTCCTTAGGTAGACAGGAGGCAAGTAGTCCTTAGGTAGACAGGAGGCAAGTAGTCCTTAGGTAGACAGGAGGCAAGTAGTCCTTAGGTAGACAGGAGGCAAGTAGTCCTTAGGTAGACAGGAGGCAAGTAGTAGCACATAGCTCAGAGAGTCCACTTCGTGTAAGCGAGATCGGACAACTGACTGGAGTGAGGTGTGTGCTTAAGTAGTGCTGAGATGATTGGTACTGATGAGGTGCAGGTGGCTTGAATCAATACTCAGGTGAAACCAGGTGAGGGCGTGCGCTGTGATTGGAGAGGGTGGAGGACAGACAGACCCGTAACAATAATCCCCTCCATATGTATGGCTTTTCTGACATAGTAAACTTGCTTGGTACCTCACTTGGTACAGCTTTGCATTTGCGATATGGAGTGCTAGGGCACCATGAAAGTCATGACACTCAGTAAGTCAAGAGCTCAAAGCTTTGTAAAAGGATGCTAAAATTAATTTTTTTCTCACATTTGCTTTTGGTCATGTTAATTTTAAAAGTGATGTCCACCCAGTGGACATTTCATTTCTGAACTGTTGCATTATGTAAAACAACCAACATTATAAAACATTGCCACAGTCATGTTTAACTGTTGAAAACTGAAAACATTTAACTGTGAAAACATTTCACTTTTAAACTGCTTAAACTGCTAATAAAAACAGACATGTTTTTATGTCATTACACTGGTCCTGCATCTGCAGGTGAGAGAAAAAAAAAAAACGCTTATTACACCTCTTGTGGGCATGTCATTGGAAAAGTGCAGTAAATTTGTATATATTTTTTTTTACTTTGATTTTAAGAAAAATGTAGCCAGTCACATATTTCCAAAGAGCTTGGGCTGGACTGAGGAGCAAATATAATTGTACTATTGTCAAACACATGCAGAAGCTATTGTTTAAGCCATGGTACAAGCGATCCACATGGTCCATATACTTCATGGCTTTTAAAAGCTCATTTAGACTTAATTTAAAGCTTTGTCAAGCCAACATTGTGTAATGAGACATATGCCAGGCACAAGTTTGGTCTTAAGTCTTTAAGATTGCCATTAAGATTGTCAGTTTTGCCAGAGCAGATGTGATGACAACTTACATTTCCTGTTCTAGAACCCAAATTACCTGAAACATAATCAATCATCAACTTCAGTTCATAAAGCCTACAGTATGTGTTTAGCATTGAGTAAACTGGCAATTTAGCTCCACAATAACATCAAGAAATGGACATGGACTCATGGTGAGAAGCTATGGGGTGAGAGAATACAGCTGTGAAAATAGCCCATAGATCACATGTTACAGACAAATAAACGGGGAGATTCAAAGGATGCACTTTGACTTAATATAAAGGATACACAGTGTGAGGGATTTCAGCAGCATTAAACCAACACATTGATTGTGTTCAAATGATTTGCACTCCACTGTTTATTGTTCTTTCTTCATTAAAGTAACTCCACATCTGCTTGCAGTACCTGTTTCTAATTTGTTCTTCCACACACTTTATTAAAGACAACTAGACCTAAATAGACCCAACAGCACAAGTGCAAGAGGAATGGTGAGAAAACAGAACGACAATTACTAAAAACGCTGACTTGAGGCACAAGCAAAGATGAAGAAAGATGAGCAGTTTCATTTAAATGGTCTTTAAAGTCACACACTACAATAATATGATCTGACTGAATATGCATATGGTCATTAAAGTGCTTCAGATGAAAAGGAAGCAGTGAATGATGTGATTTCCCCTCCCCCTCACAGTAACTTTTCACAGATTTTCCCTTTTTCTTACAGTAACTTTCAACATTATAGATGTGCCAATGAGAGTTTAGTCAAAACCTACAGATGAGTTTTGAGTCCACCTATTAGTTATGCTGTCAACCCTCTCTTCTATTTTGCACAAAAGATGTTGGCAAATGTTCAGAGCGCACTCATTTGTACAGTAGATTAAGAGCAGACTGTATTAGGGATCATTATTTTTGGTCAGCTTGTGCCACAGGCAGACAGGTGCGTACATAGAGTAAAGCGCTGAAGAAAATGAACAAAATCCTCTCTCTAGCTTCCCTTCGAAAAAAAAGAAAAAATGAAATTACCTGACCATAAGTGCTCTAAGGCCTGTAATTTATTTGATGTGGATGTCAGCAATACTTTAATATCCAAAAAGAAAAGAAGTTTGAGGGTGGAGCCGGGGCCTAATTATAGAAGTGTGAGAGAACCATACAGACCAGAAAGGGGCCTGAGGCTTGAGCTAACCACTGTAACCCGGGACCAGCCATCCTTTGCACCTCATGTCATTTAAAAAAGAGGGCAGCTCTGCGTTTTGGCCACTCTTCACTGCGGAAAGGCAGGGGGAAATGAAACGAAAGAGGCGGGCAGGAACGCTTGCGCTCATTAACATCTGCACAGGGATTAGGACACTCTTTTAACACATGCAACCCATAACAGTCCCAACATGTAATAATACAGAGCTGGAAGCCGAGGTAGTAATTTTGATATTTAAGAGCCGCAGCTGTTTGATAGGCTGGTAAGAGGCTGGTTAGCAGTCACTTGAAAACGCAGAGCCTGAAAGATCAAGATATTTTGCATGATGGTTACTCAGCATCACGAGAAGTTCAAAGGGGTCACAGAGAATTGAATGTTCCTTGATCTTATGAGATGAGAGTTTGATGTAGAATGAAAATATACTGTGTACATACTATAAAAAATAATCAAGCTCCTAAAATGACAAAAGAAATTACCACCAAAGTACCTCAATGTGATTCTGTGTGTGAGGACAGGCGAAGGCAGCACTCAGCACTGCAGCTCATTTCTCACACAAAGGGAATGTTTCTTAAGGTGCAGTTAGAATAGCAAAATTTTACAGGAAAAAAAGCCCATTAAGCCTGTTTCTGCCATGGAATACAGGAATGAGAAAGGTAATTGCAAGACAATAATCCAGAACTGGTTTACACCACACATGTGTGGAAAAACATATTGGATCCGTAGCCTCCTGCAAATAGTGTCATGTGAATGTGCAACGGCGCGAGTCGGTGGGGCCAAGCCTTCGACCATTGATGCTTGGCAGTGTTTTCTTTTTGATATACGTGATTGTATAAAGGAGTGACTTGTTTTGTGTTTTTATTGTCCTTCCCTCTCTCCCTCCCCTTTGACTGGACTTTGAGATATTGAGTATATGTCTGTTGTTTTGTTTTGTTATATTTTGGATGTTATGTTATGTTATGTGTGA
Source organism: Schizothorax lantsangensis (assembly GCA_027422415.1). Lineage (NCBI taxonomy): Eukaryota > Metazoa > Chordata > Actinopteri > Cypriniformes > Cyprinidae > Schizothorax > Schizothorax lantsangensis. The sequence continues at coordinate 12,723,462 of CM049852.1, read as the reverse complement.
AAAAAATAAAAAATGTTGATAACAAAAAAGAAAGGTAATTGTGACTTCATCTCACAAGTCAGACATTTCTTTGTGAAATTCTGTTTCTAGCTCACAATTCTGCCTTTTTTTCTTGCAATTCTGAGAAAAAGTTGGAACTGCAAGATATAATTCAGAATTGCAAGATATAAACTTTTTAAAACTGACGTTCTTTCTCGCAGTTCCAAAATTACATTTCTTAATTCTGAATTTACGTCACAATTCTGACTTTTTTTTCTCAGAATTCTGTTTACATGTCAAATCTGACTTTTGTCGCGGAATTCTGTTTAAATATCACAATCCGGACTTATTTATCAGAATTCTGTTTACATTTCACAATTCTAACTTTTTTCTCTGAATTCTGTTTACATGTTACAATTCTTCAATAATGTGAGTTATAAACTCACAGTTAGCATCTCACAATTCTTTGTTTTTACCTTGCAATTCTGCATTTATTTCTTGTAATTCTGAGATTATATCATGCAATTCTACTTATTTTCTCAGAATTGCAAGAAAAATTGTCAGCATTGTGAGATAAAACCTTGTAATTACCTTTTTCGCATGTAAGTAGTACTCACAGAAGTTACTTTAAAACCAAGCGACTTTCTGTTGATCAACTTGGTGAATCTCTAGGACCATCACAAAATCTGTGGGGGGAAAACTTTTGCCCTCACAAGAAATTGCATGGATTCCTAGACCTCAAGGGAAATTTTTTAAATTATATAAATCATAAATTAATCATTTTATTTTTGCTTTGCATATTTAAGTCACATCAGTATCATCATACAGAATAAAAAAATAAATTAATAAATGAAACAGATTATAAAAAAGGAAAGAAAAAACACCTACTGAGTAAAAATGTTAGATTTTAGTTGACCTGAAGAACTAATTTTTAAGGTCAACCATCTTGGCCATTAATTGTTTTTACAAAAAGCTATTCTTAACAGCGTAATAAGCGATTACATTTTAATAAGACATCATCAAATGCATATGTGGTTACTGAGTCACTGGCCTGAATTTGAAGGCATAAAAAACCTTTGAGAATCACTTCCCATAATATTTATCCTTCAGCACCACGGATCTCCAAACCGATAAATGCACCACAGTTCTGATTTCTCTATCATCACCAGGAGTGCTCTTGAAACAGACTATTTAGCATTAAATAGTAGTTTAGCAGGCAAACATGTCTTTAGAGAACTAAATCTTTTATTCCCCATTCAAACACAAACATAACCAAGACAAGAATACCTATTAAATAAACGAATAACCTGTTCTATCACAAGAAGGATGAAATGAAAAAGATTAATGAAACAATATTTCTCTTGTCTCCTTCAGAAAAGTGATGTTGCAGAAAATAATTGCAGTACATACGAGAAATCTAGAAAACATGTCTCCCTTTAGATGTACGTCTCCCTAAGCTGCTTTTCTTGTATACGGTAATGAAGTATAGACATAATAAAATATTCACTCAACAGATCATTAGTGCTGGAAAATTTGCTGTACTCTCAAAAAACGAGTAATTGCTTAAATGCTGTCACTCTTAAAAAATACGATACTGTATATAATAAGAAATAATATAAAGTTATTTTCTTTCATTTTGGCTAGACAAAACCTGGACTAGAAGATTACAACAGTTTGGAGCTTTGGCAGCTTTGAAGATTGAAAGTTATAAGACTTGTGTAGTTAAGCTTGGACAGTATGATGAGAGATTTAAAGTGATGTAGGCCTTTCTCTGTGCTATATAAGGTTCAGAGCGACTGCTAGTCAGTTGCTAAGATGTTGAAGGAGGTTGCTCCAGTGTTTCATTTGAACTGTTTCCATTCATTTTATTTCATAATATTGAAGAAATGCTGCAGAACCGAGCTGAATGAAAAACACTAAAACATTCTTCTTTAAGTGACCAAGAAATTCACTTGAGAAAAGGTTCACTTGTAATACATCGCATCATCCTCAGAAGTACTTTTACAGCTCTCACAGACAATAAACCACATTAAGACAGTGAGAAAAAAAGGGTTGCTGCTTCCATGCAAATAAAAATAATTATAATTATAATTATGGGGAAAATAATTATTTGATCCCCTGCTGATTTTGTATGTTTGCCCACTGACAAAGAAATGATCAGTCTATAATTTTAATGGTAGGTTTATTTTAACAGTGAGAGACAGAAAAACACATTTAAAAAAGTTATAAATTGATTTGCATTTTAGTGAGTGAAATAAGTATTTGACCCCTTTGCAAAACATAGTACTTGGTGGCAAAACCCTTGTTGGCAATCACAGAGGTCAGACATTTCTTGTAGTTGGCCTCCAGGTTTGCACACATCTCAGGAGGGATTTTGTCCCACTCCTCTTTGCAGATCCTCTCCAAGTCATTAAGATTTCGAGGCTGAAGTTTGGCAACTCGAACCTTCAGCTCCCTCCACAGATTTTCTATGGGATGAAGGTCTGGAGACTGGCTAGGCCACTCCAGGACCTTAATGTGCTTCTTCTTGAGCCACTCATTTGTTGCCTTGGTCGTGTGTTTTGGGTCATTGTCATGCTGGAATACCCATCCACGACCCATTTTCAATGCCCTTGCTGGCTTCAATGCCCTGCCCTGACGGTACATGGCCCCATCCATCATCCCTTTGATGCGGTGCAGTTGTCCTGTCCCCTTAGCAGAAAAACACCCCCAAAGCATAATGTTTCCACCTCCATGTTTGATGGTGGGGATGGTGTTCTTGGGGTCATAGGCAGCATTCCTCCTCCTCCAAACACGGCGAGTTGAGTTGATGCCAAAGAGCTGGATTTTGGTCTCATCTGACCACAACACTTTCACCCAGTTCTCCTCTGAATCATTGGCAAACTTCAGACGGGCCTGTACATGTGCTTTCTTGAGCAGGGGGACCTTGTGGGCGCTGCAGGATTTCAGTCCTTCACGGTGTAGTGTGTTACCAATTGTTTTCTTGGTGACTATGGTCCCAGCTGCCTTGAGATCATTGACAAGATCCTCCCGTGTAGTTCTGGGCTGATTCCTCACCGTTCTCATGATCATTGAAACTCCACGAGGTGAGATCTTGCATGGAGCCCCAGTCTGAGGGAGATTGACAGTTAGTTTCTTCCATTTGCGAATAATCACACCAACTGTTGTCACCTTCTCACCAAGCTGCTTGGCGATGGTCTTGTAGCCCATTCCAGCCTTGTGTAGGTCTACAATCTTGTCCCTGACATCCTTGGACAGCTCTTTGGTCTTGGCCATGGTGGAGAGTTTGGAATCTGGTTGATTGATTGCTTCTGTGGACAGATGTCTTTTATACAGTTAACAAACTGAGATTAGGAGCAGTCCCTTTAAGAGAGTGCTCCTAATCTCAGCTCCTTACCTGTATAAAAGACACATGGGAGCCAGAAATCTTGATGATTGATAGGGGATCAAATACTTATTTCACTCATTAAAATGCAAATCAATTTATAACTTTTTGAAATGTGTTTTTCTGGATTTTTGTTGTTGTTATTCTGTCTCTCACTGTTCAAATAAACCTACCATTAAAATTCTAGACTGATAATTTCTTTGTCAGTGGGCAAATGTACAAAATCAGTAGGGGATCAAATAATTTTTCCCCCACCTTGTAGATAGATAGATAACCTATTTTATGTATGAAGTTGGGGTGAAGTGACCAAACTTCTGAGAATCCACTAAATTTAGAGCAAGAACACACGGCATCTTTAAAGATCATTCTCTGTCAGTGGCCACACAAGGACACTGAACTCACTGCATGATTACTAAGTAGTTGACCAGAAAATTGTCATGTTCAAATTGTGTCCAGATGCCCTTGCATTATGGTGAACCAGATAAAATAGCTCTACTTTGAGAATGTGCTGGGATGTTCTCGAGTGAAAAGGAATAACATGGGTTGTTTCCTCATGTGCTGATACTCTCTGCAATGCTGGGAATTTGATCTGCTCGGTTAAAAGACATTTTCTAAGTTTCCAGAATCTGTCACAGATGTATCTGACAGTTTGTGTTCATATTTAGTCGGTATTTCTTCAAAACTGACGTCTTTCTTGTATATATTCAGCAGGGTATGTATAATTGTGCAATACGTTGCACAACAATATTAGATCATTCTGAAAAGGAAGTCCATCGCACTCATTTCCAGATTAATTTTTCATTTCTAAAATCAACTGGCAATTACACCGAGTTCATTCAGTTCCTTGGACGCTCTCCAGTTCGCGTGTAATGAACCTCTGTGGGGCCATCAGAGCTTCAGATGTGGTTGATAGTGGAAGGACATCTCTTAGTTTGACTAAATTCACAGCTGCACAATGTGGGCCAGGAAATTCTCTATTAGCTTTTTAAAGCTTTCTGTGGGCCTGTGGAAAACGTACTATAATCTAATCCACCCGTGTGGTTTTGTAAATGTAATTAGAGCAGCCGCTGCTTGAGGTCGGCGATCTTGATTCTGGAGGTCCAAAGCTCATCTGCTCAGCTAACCGCAGGCCTAGTTGCTACAGACAGCAAAACAGCAAACAAACGAAGTAGTAATTATGACTGGCATGACCTTTAATTTACAGATTAATGAAAATCTATTAAAAGAGGTATTTTGAAACCGATGTAAAAGCCTCTCACATAAATATATGGCTGGCAAAAAAAATACAAACTCACATCCCTGTGCTCAGGCGGTCTTTGCGTCAGGAGCAGAATTAGATATCGTTAAGTCCACTCTATCAGCCCTGTCCAATAGCTGCGCTGAGCCAAATACTCCCCTGACAGCCAACTCACATGTGTTTTGTGGACAGGGGACAATTGTCCTTTTGTCCTCGTGCATGGACTGCCTGGTTCTGTCTCCTGTTTTGGAAACTACTATTTTGTGTTCTCCTTCTGGTTTGGCCTAGAAACTTTCTTCTTTAGAGATATTTGGTGATAAAATGCAAGTTTGCTTTGTCCTGTTGCTGCATACTTTGATTAGGCAGGACAATTTGTTGTTTGTTTTTCAAATGAAGAGCCCCTCCTATTCTCTCCAACTCTCTCAACACAGATTGCGATGAAAGGAGGGAATAATCAAAGAGTTAGTGGCGGAGGTGGTAAAGATTGAGGAGGGGGAGGCTAGTTTGTTTTACCCCATGCTGATAAAGTTTTCTCAAACAGATCAACCAGATTCATGGGAATTTATAGCTGCATGAAATTGCTAGAGGAATGTTTTGAAAGGAGATATAGCCTTACACTGTCATAAACACAAATTCATAAATTAATTTCTGATTCTATGACACCATATGTTATGTGAAGCTTATCATTTAACATCTGTGTTGGAAATAAACTGGCAGATTATAGTTACAGTATCTAATGTATGTGGTGTTGTGATGGGTAAAGGGGGCTGGGCAGGTTACCAAAAGGTTGCAGGTTTGAGACCCATAAGCTCAATGACCCATCACTGTTATGTAACCCCAGGTTGTTCCAGAAGGATTGTCCCTGTAATAAGTGTACGGTAAGTCATTTCGGATAAGCGGATGTCTGCTAAAATGACTACTTACTTGTCTCCAAGGCATTCATTAAAAGGAGGGACGGGAAATAAGACATAACCGACAGCAGTGTGAACTTACTTTGTGCTCTGGCTACAAAAGAGACCTTTAGTTCAAAACAAATAAACAGTTGTAGATTGTTGATTGACTGATTCTATAAGAAAGAAAAATGGGATCTAATATCTCATTTGTTCTCTAAGGGCGATCCATAATCATTTTATAGCCAAACTTTTACTATATGTGAAAAAGTTTTACACATATAGTAAAAGTTTCCTTTTATTATTATTGTAGCTTAGAGATTTGCAAGATACATAACTGACTGACTAAATGAATGAATGAATGAATGAACAAATTATGTTTTCAACAAACCACTTAACAATTTTATATATATTTTATATAGCCTATATAAAGTTCTGTCTGTAAGCCTGTATACCTTCCTCCTTGCAAGTAGGCCTACTTGCCAGATGTTCTGGTAGGCGACATGATGAACTTTGAATATTGGCTTGACAGACTTGTTTAAAGGTTAAAAATAGTTTCAAAAGGCTTGAAATTTGAAGGTTTTATAGCCTTACAGAAAGACATACAATTAAATGGCTTTACAAACCAGGAGAATAACCACTTAATTTCCCAGAATGCCATTACCCGTTGCATTTCTTCCAATTTTAATTCATGAATCCCTCTTCATTCAAATTCAGCTTCCTGTGGAGTGTGGCCAATTCGATTAGTAGGTAGCGATTTTTTATGCATTTAGCACGATTTTTACTAATTTGTAGTCTTATGTTTTGGTAACTAAAACTTTGTTTGAAAACACCCCCCCTTAATTTGCAGCTATGTGTGAATGAAGAAACAGTTTCTCTTATGATTGTGCACTTTACGCATTGATTCATCGAGGCACCTAAAAATATCGTTCTCCAGAGCCGGATCAAAGCCGGGGTCAGCTCCTCCGTGAATCCCGCCCTACCGTTTAGCCTAAATAAACCGAAAGGAGGGGCTTGTCCGTGACAGAGAAGCGAAGGGTCCCGTGGTGAGCGCTGCAGAGCCGTGTAGTGTGTGTCAGGTTTCATTCTGAGAGAGACTCAAGCGCGCAGCAGACAGACAAACCCGTCAAATGGCACGACCGAAGCACACATACTCCCACTAGAGCCGGAGCTCACTCAACCATTATCTCCATGCACTTGAATGAGCAGCATGCCTCAGTCGAGGTCGTTTTGAAGATTGATATTTTCACGTGAAAAGCGGTTTAATTGCCTGAAAGGAGAACTTTAATCTGTTTATTTGAACACGACCCCGTTCAGTGGTGGATAAACATCATATAGCCTACATAAGTCTCACAAACATGGAGGACATGAAATTGCGAGTATCACCTCAGTCCAGTCTGGAGAGGACCTGCGTTCAGCATCCCTGCCAAAAGCGCCTTTTGACGAACTGGAAGGACGTGTGTGCAGTCTGCGTGTGTTTGATCTTGTTTGGTGTTTGTGTGTTGCTCTACCTGAGGACGTCAGATCTGCAGTCCAGGGTCCTCGGTTTGGAAAAGGACAGAGACCCCCGTATCTCCAGTTGGACCTCTCTGGAACAGGTGGAGCCTGTCCTGTGGAGTCGACTGGATCAGATATTAGAGGAGGTGAGCGGTGACTTCTCCAGACGTTTGTCTGTGGTTGTAATAATATCTAGTCATACATATACAAGCTATTTGCTTGAGTTATGAGCGCGAGAACAGAGTGAAACAGAAGATATTCATGTTGTCACACCTTGTTGAAGTCTCAACGAGAGGATAGAAGTGCGCTGTTCAGAAAGTTCAATTAGCAGAGAGACTTTAGAGGTAGAAGATGAGGAATATGTTTCTGGAACTACGTTCATGTGTGTTAAAATATGAATTTGAAGGCGGAGAAATTGTCGACCAAAGCTCTCAATCTCCTCGCCCCTATTTAAGTTTGTTTATTGGCCCTAGCGCGTTTGTTTACGCACTTTCACTGCACACAGTTTGAGCTCTGTGGACTTTCAAACGCTCAGGCACATAATAATAATAGAATAATTCGTTTCTGATTTCTGTGACCAGTTTTCTTGGGCTTTTGTTTAGTTCTGTTGAGTTGCGTTTATTGCTCCTTTTTCTCGTTTTTATCCCAGTTACTCCTTTTTAAAGATAAATCGCCTTTAAAAAAAAAACGAATTAGGTCTACTACTGACAGAGAAAATAACTTTTATACTTACTTTAAATAAACTTACCCGTTAATATGAATATTTTACCCAATAAATGTCATTCGCCGTCACACATAAGTGATACATAATTAAATCCTGATTATTGAATTAAGTTTAGTATGTATTATAGCTCTTCAAATGCCAGATCAGACTCTTTTACATGGCTCAAATTTTTCACATCCTCTTTAGCATTGCTCTAGAATGAGTGTTTATAAATAACACAATCATATTGCCAAAATTTCCTGCTGCCATTTTGACACATCCATTAGTGTAGCTGTCTTAATAAAAGTGCACATAATTGATGTGATCCAGTAGATGCCCCCTATTATCCACATTAGACTGACTGAATTTTAAGCGAAGTCTGTTCAGCTACTGAAAGCTGTGACTGTTGTTGTTTAGCAAAACTATTAATTGCAGCATGCAAGACCTGCTGAACACATTGTGTCACCATAAGACCACCTGTTTTACATCAACAATCAAGCAGTATAGGGCTCTCGCCAACTTTAGCGCTGGCCGAGCACTGCGTCTGTGTAGAATAGGATTGAGCTTGAAGTGGTGAGATGGAGAAAAGCGACATATATATATATATATACACAGTACGTTGCCTGCGGCCGTGGTCCCTTCATACTGGCCTCTGGTGGTTCATCACCTAGCTGCATGTAAAATATTTGAGGTGTTAAAAGTATCTTGGATAGAATTTTACTCAGGGAAAGGCTGCCATCTCACTATCTGCGGTTTATAAAGTAATAGAGTCTGCAGAGGATGACGGAGGTGAATATTTAGTGTGTTAATGAGAGTACGCCAACTGGAGTAGAGGCAGCCAAGTGTGAGTCAATCTGAGGCTGAGTGTGATTACAGTATCTGAATAATGTTGAGTCATTTACAGGTGGATCTCACTGAAATCTGTCAAAACATACCCAGGGCATAAAAATAGGCATTTGATTTGCTTATTAGAAAATAGGCACCTTTCAGGCATTTTGACATGCAAAAACCAGATAAAGAATTACAGCCTTATTGTAATGAGAGTCGTCCTTCAGAATAATGGCAATTACTAATAGTAAAATGTCCACATGCATTACAGTAATGAGAGTTTTGGGGGAAATGTGCTCAATTGTAATGAAAAACATGCTAAAATATGTTTCAGTTTTGTTTAATACTGATGGGCCTTTGAAAAGCATCTGAAATGTGTATCTCAGGGGTGTTCTGTTATCAAGGGCAGATGTTTCTCATAGACATATTGACAACCAACATTTCAGCATCACCATAAAATTGCATGTATATGTCTCCATTAAAGCTGAGAAACGTATACATTAGAAGTGCCTGTTGAAGGTTAGAATGGTGCTGATTTCACCATTTTTAACAGAACGTGCCTTTAGGGTGTAATCAAGATCCTGTTAATGGGGAAAGTGGCTAAACGTGAGTGAGTGAGTGAGCGAGCGAGCGAGCGAGCGAGAGAGAGAGAGAGAGAGAGAGAGAGAGAGAGAGAATGAAAGAAATGGAAAGAGCGATAGAGTTTGGCCTGCAGGCACAAAGTCTGGGGGTCTTGGTAGTAATCGGACATTGGAATTGTAAAACGTTTTGTCATCCTTCCAAAATAGATTGTTAAAACCAGATCAAATACTGGGCATTGAGTTACCATTAAAGCTGGGAGGCAGAGAATGTCACCTCCCTCCCAACCTATCCCTGCAAACCCTGGGGCATCAGCTGTCTCATGCCATTACCGCAACCTTACCATTTACATCACGTCATCTTAAAATCAGCATGAAACATGTTCGCAATCCATTGCGCTGCCATAGAAGAACCATTTTTGGTTCCCCAAAGAACCTTTCAGCAAACAATTCTTAAATAAACAATTTTTCTTTCTTAGGGTAAAGAACATTTCAATGATTTAAAGACCCCTTTTTCCACTATAAAGAACCTTTGGTCCAATGGAAAGGTTTCATGGATGTTATAGAACCATATATTCCACTAAAGAAGCTTTGTTTTTAAGAGTGTAATCATTTTCAAGTTTTAATGAGGTATTTTATGAGAAAAAAATGGAAGACAGGACATGATGTAGAATTGACTGGATTGTAAAAAGTCGGTGTTGCATTCTAAAATAAAGCCAGATGGTTGAAAAAAAATTATTTGTCACATCAGCCGAAAAGGAGAGTCGTTTCAAAGGCGTCCAAGTTATTACTTTTTGATGAAAGATTACAAAAACATTTTTTTTTTTTCTCTTTGGAATAACGTGCACAGATGAATCGTGCACAATAAGACCAGAGCCGTGTATTAAGAAAGCAAATAGGGTAATTGTTGATTTCATGTTGACTTTAAGAACACCTTTATTCGAGCATAAAGGAACACACCCTACCAGAATTAAATGCTTCAGTAACTTAATGTGCTTCAAAATGAAAGCTAAGTCTTTGTTGCTTTAGATCTTGTTCAAGGTGCTTCCCGTCAATGTAACCCTTCATGCTTACTTTTCATCACTGGTTATTGTTTGCTCAATGTGACACTGCATTATTGTTTGAGAGCTCTTAGGTTTAAGTGAAATGGGGTTTTGGATGCACGTTTTCATGGTTTGATGTTAAAAAAATGAAAATGCTTAGAATATATTTTAAAGAAACATATTATTTGGGAATGCAGTACTGGAAAATCATGAGTTAAAGCTCTGGCAAACCCTGTAGCATGTGCATTATCCCTGGACATTGCTCCTGTGGAAAAGCAGATTACGCACAGCACAGGTTCCCTCCAAATTGTAATGCATTTTCCACGGCTTCTGTGCTTGCGGAACAACCGTCTGTTGGTTAACCCTGCTGTCACACGTACAGTATATTTTCATCTTAGCATTCTTTAGGTTTTCCCTTTCTTCTTAACCTCCATTAGCTCTTTCTGTTTTACAATATCTGTACAGCTGCCCAGTTCAGTAGTGTGGAAAAACTGCTACAATAGCTTGTAGTGTCTGAGAGCGGTTTGAGTGAAGACTTCTCCAGCTGGGAAGAGGGTTTGCCAGTATCAACCAAATAAAGCCCTGGAACGATCGATGGTTAATTTAAACTGGGGCAAGAAAAATGTCCGATAGCAGCCTCAGAATTATTTAGCCTGTGTTTCAATATTAGAGGAGAGTCATGACCTGTAATAGCACAATGCAGACGCCTGACGAACTTTACAATTCAGTCATAAATGTAGCCAGTCAATGATTGTTCTACCAGTGAAATGGCACTGCATACAGTGGGTATGTCTGTTATAGCTGCGGTTTTGTAAGCTCGGGCTAAAAATACGGTAGTAGCTCTGTTTAATGTTACTTTTATGGAAATTTCATTTTTTAAAGAGCACAAACTGTTCTTTAAATCCTGTTCATCTATATAATGTTCACTTTGATACCTTCACTACCCTGGAGTTTCTACAATGTAACCAATTTGGTTTGTTTCGAAAAGTGACCTACATACATTGTTAATCAAATAACTAACACGTCACCTGTCAGTGCCCTCACTGCTCACAGACGTGACGCTGCTAATAGAGTGAACGGCTCCAGAAGTTATGCAGAAACAATAGAAGTTGTGCCCTGGTGAAGGTCGGAGTGCCAAATATTTTCAAGCTTCTTAGGTCAATTTAAAAATAGCTTTTCAGTGAGATTTTTAAAAGTCTGTTTCAAATGTCACGTAATATATTTATATTTATATATGTAATATATATTTACAAATATATATTTTTTTATTTATGTTTATATTATGATGTTATTTAATAATAATATTTTATGATACTGTTTTCTATACTACTATACATTTTTACTGTTCAAAAATTTACTAAAATAAATTAATACTTTTATTCAGCAAGGACACATGATTGATCAGATGTGACAGTAAACACATTTATATAGAAATCAAAAAGATCAAAAAAATCCTGAAAAAAATTATTATAATGTTTTCCACAAAAACATTAAGCAGCTTTTTAGCGTTAATAATAATAAGAAATGTTTCTTGAGCAGAAAATCAGCATTTTATAATGATTTCTGAAGGATCGCATGACTCTGAAGACTGGAGTAATGATGCTGAAAATTCAGCTTTACATCACAGAAATAAATTACATTTAAAAACATATGAAAACATTTTATTAATATTTTAAAATATTACTGTTTTACTGTATTTGTGATAAATAAATGCAGCCTTGGTGCAAATGACTTCTTTCAAATGTTAGCAACCCAAACTTTTGTATATTTTTGGTTAAAACTTCAGTGAATGTGTGGGAAATGTTTGCATGAATAACAAATAAAGACTAACAAACTAACACCAACTACAGTAGATTTTTTTAATTATAGCTCACATACAAAGTGGTTGATTTCTGCATGGCTGACTTCAAATGTCCTGTTTGTTTATTTCCAGAAATTAGCAGCACGTCTGCCGAAGATCCGGGCGGCTCGGGATGCACCTCACAGCTGCATCTGTCCACCAGGTACGTCTGTTAACCCCATTCATCCACAACTCGCCCCTCCTTGATCTCTACACACCTGTGAGAGTGTGCTCTGCCTGTCATGTCTGATATGCAGTTGAATGTATGTTGCGGTTAAGCCTTTTGAGCTTTCCTTCTGCGAAATAGTCTTTTTGTCTGCAGGTATGTGAAGAGATGCTATTGTTGCCAGTATAGAGATGTGATTGACTAGATCTCATTTCCCATGTAATGTAAATGAGTGAAAAGAGCCTCCTCTCCGTGCCTCGTTCACTGGTGCCCTCAGACTGGCATTGCTGTGGTGACAGGTGCAGTCGTATTTTCAGGCGCAGATGGCAGTCATTGCTTTCACTTTGTGTTTGAGCGGGTCGTGATGCAAGCTGGAGTGTTGGGATGGTGTCATCTGGCTGTTCCTGAGCGCAGGGAACAGTCAACAAGGTTCACGGAGTACGACTAACAAGTCACATCCGTATGTCAGACAGGGCTCGTTAACTCTTTGGGGTTCAATTTTTTGTTAAATTATAAATTAAATATATTAAGAATTAATAGTAAATATATAATAAAAGTAATTATACAGTTGAACAATATTATAGAATACTAATTATTAAATATCTAAAAATATTTTTGAAATGTACAAATTAGATTGTGTGTTTGTGTATGTATATATAATATTAAATAAAAGTGGTATTAATATTAAATAATGATACATTATATAAGATTATTTATACAATGAATAATATTTTAGAATATTAAATATTAAAAAAATTGAAATGTATAAATTAGATTGTGTGTGTGTGTGTGTGTGTATGTATATATTAGTGCTGTCAAACGATTAATCGCGATTAATCACATCCAAAATAAAAGTTTTTGTTTACATAAAATATGACTGTGTACTGTGTATATTTATTATGTATATATAAATACAAATACATGCATGTATATATTTAAGAAAAATATGTTATGTTTATATATTAAATATATTTATATAAATGTATATACATGTAAATATTTTCTATATATATATATATATATTTATATATATATTGTATGTGTGAGTATTTATATATACATAATAAATATACAAAGTACACATATATATATTATGTAAACACAAACTTTTATTTTGGATGTGATTAATCGCAATTAATCATTTGAGAGCACTAATATATATATATATATACAGTATATATATATATATATATATATATATATATATATAATATTAAATAAATGTTTTATAAATATTACATAATAATAAATTAATAATACATTAAATAAGATTATTTATACAATTGAATAATATTATGGAGTATTAAATATCTAAAAAAAAAATTTTTATAAATTACATTATGTGTTTTTGTGTGTGTGTGTGTGTGTGTATATACAGGTGCATCTCAATAAATTAGAATGTCGTGGAAAAGTTAATTTATTTCAGTAATTCAACTCAAATTGTGAAACTCGTGTATTAAATAAATTCAATGCACACAGACTGAAGTAGTTTAAGTCTTTGGTTCTTTTAATTGTGATGATTTAGGCTCACATTTAACAAAAACCCACCAATTCACTATCTCAACAAATTAGAATACTTCATAAGACCAATAAAAAAAACATTTTTAGTGAATTGTTGGCCTTCTGGAAAGTATGTTCATTTACTGTATATGTACTCAATACTTGGTAGGGGCTCCTTTTGCTTTAATTACTGCCTCAATTCGGCGTGGCATGGAGGTGATCAGTTTGTGGCACTGCTGAGGTGGTATGGAAGCCCAGGTTTCTTTGACAGTGGCCTTCAGCTCATCTGCATTTTTTGGTCTCTTGTTTCTCATTTTCCTCTTGACAATACCCCATAGATTCTCTATGGGGTTCAGGTCTGGTGAGTTTGCTGGCCAGTCAAGCACACCAACACCATGGTCATTTAACCAACTTTTGGTGCTTTTGGCAGTGTGGGCAGGTGCCAAATCCTGCTGGAAAATGAAATCAGCATCTCCAAAAAGCTGGTCAGCAGAAGGAAGCATGAAGTGCTCCAAAATTTCTTTGTAAACGGGTGCAGTGACGTTGGTTTTCAAAAAACACAATGGACCAACACCAGCAGATGACATTGCACCCCAAATCATCACAGACTGTGGAAACTTAACACTGGACTTCATGCAACTTGGGCTATGAGCTTCTCCACCCTTCCTCCAGACTCTAGGACCTTGGTTTCCAAATGAAATACAAAACTTGCTCTCATCTGAAAAGAGGACTTTGGACCACTGGGCAACAGTCCAGTTCTTCTTCTCCTTAGCCCAGGTAAGACGCCTCTGACGTTGTCTGTGGTTCAGGAGTGGCTTAACAAGAGGAATACGACAACTGTAGCCAAATTCCTTGACACGTCTGTGTGTGGTGGCTCTTGATGCCTTGACCCCAGCCTCAGTCCATTCCTTGTGAAGTTCACCCAAATTCTTGAATCGATTTTGCTTGACAATCCTCATAAGGCTGCGGTTCTCTCGGTTGGTTGTGCATCTTTTTCTTCCACACTTTTTCCTTCCACTCAACTTTCTGTTAACATGCTTGGATACAGCACTCTGTGAACAGCCAGCTTCTTTGGCAATGAATGTTTGTGGCTTACCCTCCTTGTGAAGGATGTCAATAGCTACGTTTACATGGACACTTTTTGCTTCCATTGGAATGAATTTATTCTGATTGACGAATCTGAACGTATTGTTTACATGAACGCTAAATAAAGTGATCGGGTTGATGTGATCGTTTATATGTCCCAAGCTTCTGATCGGATTTAATCTTTTGACATGCTCACTAGGGCTGTGACGGTGGCAGATTTTTACCACCGCGGTGGTAATGGACCAACTACCGCCGGTGGCGCAGTGTTGTGTATATTTATATATATAATTCTGAAATGCAAAAATAAATAAATGAGTCTCAATCATCTATTAACAAACGTGCGTGTTTATTTTAGCACTTCCGTCAGTGAACACGCAAACCACTAAAATAAATATCAAAGAAATAATACAGTTAAATAGGAAAGTAGCCTTAAATAAGAAATTTAAATACACCTCACGCGAGCGAACCAGCAAAAACCCATTATAATCAGTGATGCTGTCTACACTAGATGCGCCGCGATACAACACGACAAATCCCTCACAGTAAACTGCCTCGTCCTATTTATGACGTACTAACACAACGTTCAAATGTCCTGTAGACAGACTCAACCTGTTGTGTTGCGACGCGGCGTCCGGTTTAGACACGGTTCACTGTTCTGCCACCAAGCAAGCGGGAGCATTAACTCCTCGTCTGCACGCGCTCTCTGTGGAATAGGATTCGCAGCGTATGTTGCCACATTTCTTGTTGGCATCTTCCATTTACCGCTGTCTCGTTTGTATTTGGCCAGTTTGGAGAAAGTCTCACCAACACAAACCTGACCAGCCGGGCGTTTGCGATCACGTGAACTTGAAGACACTTGTTCAAACGCGGATGGGTGACATGAATGTTAATGATTCCAGATCGGCGATGTAGTATTTGGTTTCCCAACAAGGTCCATCGCTCATCACGAAATACATTTACTGAATGCAGAATAAACTGTATTTTCCTGCGCTCAAACCTGCCAATCTAAAGGAAACGCTGTGTATGGCGTTTGAGGTAATTTGTGAATTAGCATAGATTTATAGTCTAAATAAAACAATTTGCAACTATTACTATATTACACTTGTATACAAAACTTTGTATTATGCTTGTTATAAAGTGTGTGACGTCACGTGCACTACCGCCGGTGGCAATAGACAACCGACCACCGCCGGTGACGCGGTTGTCACGGTGACCGTCACAGCCCTAATGCTCACACTGCATGCATATTCAGAGTTTCCCGCTGTTGTCGCGTATTGTTTTAAAAAGCACACTTGATATTTATTTACTTCGGGTCCTAATTAGGCGACGACCAGCACATTAACTATTGTGCAGTGCTGCTTACTTTAGAAAGCAGTAAAAGTGCCCTTCCCGTGCCCAAAACCAGTCGTCTGTGGATGAAAGTCTTAAACAAGGACTGGTGGGACGTTGTCCTGCTCCACTTCACATACGCTGAATGAAAGCAGTGTTTTAGAATGACTGGACACTCATTTATGACACTTTATTCACCAGGAAGAACAGCTCGTTCCGTGTGTCATACGTCATTACGCTATTTTTACGTCACTGCACATGCGCAGTACTTTCCAGTTTCGGGTTTCAATCCGATCAAGTGTTTACATGTCCTCTCGTTCGGATTACAAAAGGAATAAACCACCCCTTACGATCCGATCGAAATTTTAATCAGATCTGGCCAATTCAATCCGATTGACGTGTTTACATGTGACTTTTTTTATTCCGATTGTGCTTTAGCCCTATTATGATCGGATTATTATGGTCCATGTAAACACAGCTACTGATTGTCTTCTGGACAACTGTCAGATCAGCAGTCTTCCCCATGATTGTGTAGCCTAGTGAACCAAACTGAGAGACCATTTTGAAGGCTCAGGAAACCTTTGTAGGTGTTTTGAGTTGATTAGCTGATTGGCATGTCACCATATTCTAATTTGTTGAGATAGTGAATTGGTGGGTTTTTGTTAAATGTGAGCCTAAATCATCACAATTAAAAGAAGCAAAGACTTAAACTACTTCAGTCTGTGTGCAGTGAATTTATTTAATACACGAGTTTCACAATTTAAGTTGAATTACTGAAATAAATGAACTTTTCCACGACATTCTAATTTATTGAGATGCACCTGTATATATATATATATATAGAGAGAGAGAGAGAGAGAATAAAAATTGTTTAAATATTAAATAATAATAAATTACACACATATACATATTAGGGTTGTAACGGTATGAGATTTTCACGGTATGATAATCGTCTCAGAAAATATCACGGTTTCACGGTATCACGGTATACGGTATTAAACAATCAAAACAGGGTTTTTTTTGGTTGACAAAGCATGTGCTTATTCAAATTTCATTAATCAAAATTTCATCATTGATTATATATTAGTTTAACAACACATTCATCATTAATAATTCATAACAATTCAGAAATTCTGGTTTGACTTAATTTTTCTGGATTCTGTACTTTTATGGTATAATACAAATATACTATCAAAAATGGTGGTAATGAAATTAATGCATAAAGCTTTAACAATTTAATTAATGCTTTAAAATGTAATCAAATGAAAATAACTTTATCCTTTTATGTTTTCGTAAAGGGCTGCACAACAGAAATTTACCAAATAAAAATGAGGGGGAAATTATAATTATATTAAATAATATATTCCTTAAATGTTTCTATAAATTATTATTATTATTTTAGAAGTAGGCTACATTATAGTAGCTACAATCGTAATTTCTGTCTATTTCTTTGAGTTAAAAAGCGGACTTTTATTTTGACGGGTAGTAGTGAAGATCTTTGAGTGTCAGTGTATTTGACAGTGGTTTTCTCAAATAAAATGATGAAAGGATTATTAATTGTTCTCTCGGTGTCAGTGAGGCTCTCAGTGTTTGTCCTCAGATAGTGAGACAGCAGGCGTTGTTAAACACTATGAGCAGCGCCAGCTCGCATACTTGAGTATGTAGTACACGACACAACGCCGCTCATTCATTCACAGAGAGACGCGCAAAACAAACAGATTCTATTTTTATATAGCAGTGTTTTTGTGCTTTAATAATCACAGACACTAGACCATGTGATTTGACAGCTCTGTTTTTTATTTATTCATCAATCCATCAAATCGCGCATTTTATGTGACATCTGCATTGTAAATTCATTGTCATGACTGGATTCTGGGATTCACTCTGCATCACGGAAATCATAAGGCTTTAACCTTAAGTTATAAATGGGACATAACTGTTTCTGCTCAGAGGGATGGTGTTCTGAAATATAGGTAAACGTGTTCGATGTGTTTCCTCTTTTTGCAGCCGCTTTGCGACCACAGTTTTTGCGAACTCTGTCTATCCTCGAGGACAAATAAGCGTTCGTCTTTTCTATATCCAAAGTATTCCCATACTGCCAATTTGAATTTATATTTCGACGTGGGATAGAGATTAGAGAGAACGGCCTCTCTCTGATGTTGTCTCTGCTGTATGTGTGGGTGGAGCAAGAGAACAGTTCAGTGGAAAGTTGTTGCCTAGGCGCAGGTGAGATTCTGCGTCTTTTATTTTCACCCAATACTGTAGATAAGCAAATGTACACGGTATGATAATCGTACGTGTTTATATCGTGGTATATCGCCATACCGGTATATCGTTACAACCCTAATACATATTAAATTGGCCTCAATTCTAACAGTCTTTCACTTTTTCTACTAACAGCGAAGCCTAGCAGCTACATTTTAACTTGCTTCCCTAACATAACCTCCAGATGTCAGTCATTAGACAACCTCTTGTGTTATAGCCTGTGCTTGTGTGTGTGTGTGAATTTACACATCTCTGAGAACCATGCCAGATGGTACAGACATCTCCTTGTTAATTAGGCTAGTCAGTACTGGTCATTGTTGTGTTAACTGAGTGGGAGTGACTTCAGACAGCGTAGTGAAACCAGTTTAAGATGGACATGTCTTGGATAGGCACTTTCGAACCAGGTGTGGGGACCATTTAACAGCAGGCATCCCAGATAATGGCCGTGTTGGTTGTTTATTGCTGTGCCGTGGGAGAGTGTCTGATCTCGCAATACAGTCTGCGCTTTTACTTCGTTTCAACCATTTGATGTAAACCAGGCAAAATAACGTGTCCATTGACTGTAGATACAGTACAGTTTGTATACATTGTGCAAGTTTGTTCTTAATGCATGCGTATAAATACTATGTGTGTGTAAGGAAGTGTCCGCATATATGTTGTTCACCATGTCGCCAGCTGCCGCTTGTCAATCATTCCAGCACGCAGTGTTCAGATGGCTTCCATTCCATTGTTTATTTTGAGTGCTCAGCAGTGGGTAATAGTCTGTGACTCCTTCATCAAACGCACAGACTCACTTGTATACGTATAGCATTGATTTAATGTTTGAGCTACAGTTGAGGCGTAATAACTTTTCTGTCCACAAAGGTGTAATTGTACGAACCCATCAACAAAATAGTGCTTTAGCGTATAGTTAGCGCTTCCTCTTCCAAGTTCATAAAGAATGCTATATGTGTATGTCATGTGCAGTTCAGCCCAAGGACAGTATATTATTATTCTTGGCTTGGCGTGTTTAAG
Organism: Schizothorax lantsangensis; assembly: GCA_027422415.1. Lineage (NCBI taxonomy): Eukaryota > Metazoa > Chordata > Actinopteri > Cypriniformes > Cyprinidae > Schizothorax > Schizothorax lantsangensis. The sequence goes on along the minus strand of CM049852.1, from coordinate 12,704,122 downwards.
TGAAGATGATGTGTGGTGTGACTGTCTGTGAGAGTACCTGGTGGTTTTATACACAATTTTTTTTTAATTCTGTGTTTAGTCCAAGCCTGTTCCTCTTGCAGTGCTACTATGCTCTCAAAACAGCTGGCATATGGGCTTGGGGAATGTTTCAACACATCCAAATGAGTTTATTTTTTCTGATTTTGCGAATCCCAAGGGGCTTCAGAGGTTAAGTTCACTCAACTCGTGTTTAAAAACCCATTTTGCTCATTCTCATTCACTCGGAAATCCTCCAAGATTTGTTTTTATTAACAAAGTCAGCGTCGGTTCATACACGCAACTGTTTACCCTCCAGCGCTGCACATTTCAGCACTAAAGCAGTAACAGTGCCACACATTCTTACTGTGAAGAAAGCTATTTACCATCTCAGAGTCATCTTTACATTGCAGGTATGAATTAAATTTGTTAAATTGATATTTGATTAATATCAAAATATGAAACAAAGTAAGAAATACATTGTAATAGGGGTGTCAATATTAACGCATGTGATTAATCTAAAAATTTTAACGCGTTACTTTTTTTTTTACGCAAATTAATCGTTTGATAAGGTTTGACCCCAACTTCTTCCCGTCATCGCAGCGCGGAAGGTTATCTATCAGTGTGTGATGAGCGTAGAGTGAACCAGTGTTGCCAGGGTAACGGCTGTGGGTTATTTTGAAAATACAGTCGTGGGAAAAATTACAGAGCCGAGGGTTGCGTTTTTTGGGCTACTTTTATAATCTACCGCGGCCGCCCAAAGTGTATATAGACAAATAAAAATTAAAATAGATCCTTTTGCTAATGTGTATCATACTTGGAATGTATACCTGGCAACTTCAGAACGGAGAGACGGTTGTGTAACATCACAAACAACGTGAGTTTCAGCCAGATCATACAACACAGCAGAAATAAACATGACAACAGCCACTATAGATTATATAAGATAATAAACACACGATTACGATAGGATATGGTTTGTATGTGATTTTCTTGAGATGAATGTTTAACTTACATCTGAAATGCTCATTTTTGCAGCGATATAAAAGGCTATAAAAAGCATATTTTAACAACGGTAAACAACCAAATTCCACATGTGATCACAAAAGGAAGTTATTACAAACACTCGATGGTGGTTTGAAGTGAGTTCTGAGTAAAAGTGTACTATTAATCTCATTGTCTTATGAAGCTTGATGCTAATATTAGCTCTAATGCACCTGCATAACAGGTCCAATTCTTCTTCATAATGCATTTTATCATAATACTTCACGTAAGGTCGCAAGAAAATGTTTTGTTGTATTTATTTAGAAATACTTTTGATAATAGTTGGGTAAATGTATACTGGGATTGAAGTGATGTGGCTTGGTAAACGTTTTATTGCCAGTATAAAGACTGATAATGGCTGAATAAAAACAAATGAATAATGATAAAAGAATAATAAGGATTATGTCTCATACCTGGCGGAAGTGTGAAAGGTTATGTTTCCTTAAACTAGTTTGTCATGCATTTGTTTATTTCAACACATTTACAGGTAAATCCTAGTATTTTAAATTTGTGATTAATCATGATTAATCACAGTCCAGGACTGTGATTAACGCGATTACATTTTTTTATCGATTGACAGCACTACATTGTAATAATACTATTGCACTGTAATATAAAAAAAATAAGTATTTCATAAATAATATAACTATAAAAGTAGGCTACATTAATATTTGTGTCTAAATTTCAAACATCAAACCATCTAGCTTTTATTTAGGAAGTAAACAAAGGTTTTCGAGTGAAATGCAGCACTGTGTTCATTTACACGCTTACAGCTCATGATACAGTGTTTAGTGACTGGGCATTACAATCAATTTTTTTTTTTTTTTGTTATCAACAATTTTTTATTTTCATTTTTTTACAAACAACACAACATAATATCCAAAATAAAACAAAACAGCAGACACACACTCAACATCTAAAAGTCCAATCAAAAGGGAGGGAGAGAGGGAAGGACAACAAGAACACAAAAGTCACTCCCCCAAACAATCACGTACATTCAGTAAAAAACACTGCCAAGCCTCAACGGTCGAAGGCCTGGCCCCACCGACCCGCGCCGCCGCACACCCACATGAGACAATTCGCAGGAGGCCACGGATCCAACATGCCTCTCCACACATGTGCGGTGCAAACCAGTTCTGAACTACCGTCCCCTCCACAGCTGCAAAACCAGCAAACAACACCCTCCCCCGCACCGAACCAACACAGAGACCAGAATCATCATCAAGAAGACACAAACCTGGGCCAACAGACCAATCAACTCTCAGCAATGACGACAAAACCAGGTCTACACGTGTCCACAGACTGACGACGACAGGACACCCCCAAAACACACGCAGAAAGGTGCCCGATGATGCAGCGCCACACACATGGCAGTCCAAACCCGACCGCAGTTTCACTCCAAATCTTTTGTAAGGAGTTATGTATGCTCCACGAATGACCCCGAAGCGAACAAGACGATGAGCCAGACCCTCAGATGCCAAGCCGAGACCAGACCACACTCCCTCCCAGTCGACAGACAAACCAAGATCAGACAATTCCCCACTCCAAACAGCTTCAACAGAAAGAGGCCCTGCAATACAATCAACAATTCTACCACACATCAAGGAAACAGATGGCCGACCAGCAGACGGCGCAATCCAGTCCCGCACAGGATGAGAGGAAACGGAAGAAGACCAAGGAACGCCACACGCTCCGAGAGCAGAACGCAACCGAAGAAAAACAAAACATGCAGATGCCGGCAGACAAAATCCGGCCCTCAATGCCTGAAACGAACAGAGGCCCTGGCCATCACACACACCACCGCACGCGTTCACACCCAAAGAGGACCAAGAGGGCCGGACAAATGGACGACCTCCACACACAAAGTCCAAACCGCGCCACAAAGGTGCACTGCCACAGAACCCGAAGGGTCCACCCATCCGATGCCCAACCGCCCTCCAGACCTCAACAAAGTCAGCCACAACCGGACCAAATCCACAACTATCCCCCTCTCTTCCTGCGCCAGCAAACAAAACACCCCGAAGTCCATCCGGTCCAACCCCGTCAGCCTCAATCACCCTCCACGAAACTGCAGACCGAGGACCAACCCAACCACAAAGGGCCCCAAGCTGGAACGACCAACAACACAATTCAAAACTTGGCACAGCCAGCCCTCCCGCGCTACCAGGATGCCGCAATGTGGCAAGTCCAACTCTGGGACATCCATCACTCCAGACAAACTCAGAAACCATGGAGTCGATCTCCCCAGAGCAACCCGGAGGGGGAGAAAGTGGCAGCACAGAGAAAAAATAAATAAATCGAGGCAACAAATCCATCCCAACAGCGGAGACTCCTCCCCGGAGAGAGACCCCAAGACTCCTCCATCCCCGAACGTCATCCCTGACCCCAACGAAAACGTTATCAAAATTGTCTCTGGCAATCCCATGAATGCTCCCATACATGGCAATGCCCAAACAGATGAAAGACTCCCCAATAGGGACAAATGAGGGAACAGAAAAACCAACCCCAACATTGTCAATTGGCATCAAAGCAGACCCGCTCCAATCCACTCTACATCCCGACAGGCCACCAAAACCATCAAACTCCCTAACCACACCAGAGACCGAAACATCAAAGTGGTCCAAACACAGAACAACATCATCAGCGCACAACAAAATACAATGACCATGGCCATGAATCCCAATCGACACTCCAGACCTCCCGATGGCCCGCGCCAAGGGCCCGAGAGACAGACAAAACAACAAGGGGGAAAGTGGACACCCCCGCCTCGCCCCCCGCTGCAAAGGGAACGAGGGGGAAACAACACCACCAGTCACGACTGATGCTGCAGGTGAGTGGTATAATGTCCCAATCACAGAAACGAAGTGTTCACCGAAGCCGAAACACCGCAGAACTGCCCACATACAATTCCACTCTAGCCTGTCAAAGGCCCCCTCCGCATCAAGTGAAAAGACCGCACAAGGTGTTGGGTGGGAGTCCGCAAAGTCAAGAATACGAAGGAGTCGACGCACACTGCCAGACGCACTGCGCCCCCCGACGAAACCAGTCCGGTCCTCCCCGATCAGACCGCGAACCACCCTCTCCAAACGAGAAGCAAAAACTCCAGCACAGACCCTCAGACCACATGGGACAAGCGAAATCGGTCTGCAGCTGGAACAATCCAATGGATCCCTCCCCCCTCCAAGAAGCAATGAAATCAGTGACGTCCCCTGATCTCCATGAAACGCCCCATGCCCAACCGCAAAACCAAATGAGCCAAGCATAAGTATCCCTACCAAATCCCAAATTTCTAAATATAATTCAGGGGGAGACCATCTAGACCCGGCGATTTGCCCTTTTGAAGGCTTTTTAGAGAGACGTGAAGTTCCTCCAAACTTAATGGGGCCTCCAAAGATTCTTTATCCATCTGTGAGATCCGAGGCAGTTCCAATTTATCTAAATACTGCTTACAAATTGGTTCATCAAAATCTGTTTCGGCTTTATACAGATTTGTGTAAAAACCTTTAAATATGTCATTAATTGCCACAGGGTTCGTAGTGACCTGATCATCCGATGATTTTATTGCGCTAATATATGCCTTAGACTCGCATTCTTTCAACCTAAGGGCCAATAAATGACTAGGTCTCTCTGATTCAAAATAATATTTTTTGTCTAGTCCTATGTAAAATAAATTCTGCCTTTGAGTGTGAAAGTAAATCATATTCTTCTTTTAAAGAGGACAGCTGTGTAGCCTGTTGCTCAGTAAAATGTTGTTTTTGTAGGTTTTGTAATGATTGGATTTTATTTTCTAATTGTGTAAACTGGTGAGTTCTCGCTTTGGCAAGAGTAGAAGAGAAAGATATACAGAAACCTCGTATAGCACACTTAGTTGTTTCCCACAGTATTTGAGGATCCACATCAGAGGGCATATTAATTTCAAGAAAGTCCTTAATATATTCTTTTAGAGAGGTAATAAAAGTCTGATTACTTAATAATGATATGTTAAAGCGCCATCTAGGGGACTTGGCTTTGACATCGGAAAGAGGAACACTGCACAACATAGCAGAATGATCAGATAATAAAATTGGTAATATAGATATAGAGGAATTAGATGAAATTAAAGATGGGCTGAGAAATATGTAGTCTATCCTAGAGAAAGTCTTGTGTCTATTAGAAAAAAAAGTGAAGTCCTTAGCTTTAGTGTTCTGAATTCTCCATAAATCGATTAAGTTGAGCTCAGTGATAAATTTATTCAATAATTTAGAGGATGGATTGGCTGTTGTATCATATTGAGATTTATCTAAAGCAGGATTTATGACAGCATTAAAATCACCACCCACCACTAGAGGGCAATCAATCTCCTCAAGTAAAGTTTTGGAAATCTGTGTAAGGAATGCACTGTCTGTCTCATTCGGACCATAAATAGAGACCAATGCTAACCTATTATTATATATTTTGCATCGGATAAAAACAAATCTACCCTTCTCATCACTACCAAGGTGTTCAATTGTTAAATTTAACTTCCTGTTAACAAGGATAAGCACCCCCTTAGTTTTATTTTGAGCGCAGGAAAAAGCTATTAATTTGTAATACTTATTCTGGAAACGTGCCACGTCAGATTGTTTTAAATGTGTCTCTTGTATTAAGGCACAGGAGATAGATTTACGGTGTAAATATTCTAATACACGGGTTCTTTTAACAGCAGAATTTAAACCATTCACATTCAGTGATAAAATATTTAAAGTATGCATTGAATATTCATAATCCCAAGATTGTACACAATAAATGCAAAAAAACAAAAAAAACAAAAAACAGAAGCACTTCCATTCCGTAAATAACCCGTAAACACTGATGTGCATTTTAGATACCAAACCTCCTATATGAAAAATCCCTTTAGAAATAATGTAAAATAGATAAAAGTATAAATGTCTGCTGTAAAAAACAAAAACAACATAAAAATGTGAACAACCGACAACCATAAACAAAGAACAACTCAGACCGCACATTACCGAGAACATAGGTCTGACTGAGCAACAAAAAAAACAGTGATAGGTTGTGACCGACCCACCCTAACGCAAGACATGTCTCCCGAAAGGCTCACACAGCCAAAAAAAAAATATTTTTTAGTAATTAAACCTACTCTCCATTAGTCCCCTCCAAAACAGAAAAATGGAGTGTCAGTCTTACCAGCAAAGAGATCGTTGTACCGGATAAATAAGGACAATATCCCAGTATAAGAGAAGAAAACGCAAACAATAGGTTTAGCAAGCATCCATGGCCATCCTGCTATCATCCCCTTCTGGGCAGCTAGGGCCAAGTCCATCCCGGCCGTCACGCCCCTCCCGTGGAAATGGAGAAACAGCGGCCGCTGCTCCCCCGTCGTCCCCCCGAAGAGCGGCGGCATAGGACTTCTGCTGAGACATGGAACTGATAAAATCCTCCGCTTTCTGAGGGGAATCGAAGCTTCTCTGTTCTCCTTTGTGCCGTAGCTTAATCACCGCTGGATAGATGAGGAAGGGCTGGAGACCAAGTGCAGTCATCTTCTTCAAAACCGGACCAAATGCCTTTCTCCTGATCGCTGTAGCCGGACTAAAGTCAGGAAAAAACAGCAGTGTGACATTGTTCTGTGTGCACTTCACCGGATACGCCTGCCGAGCACCTTTCAGGATATCTGATCTGTCATGCCATCTCAGTACACGGAAGATGAGAGTGCGCGGCCGATCGGAGCCCCTCCCTCCGTCATACACGCGTTGCGCCCGATCAATCTCAATGTCACGGCCCCTCAAGGAAGGAATCCACTTGGAAAGATTAGCTCGGAGGAAACTAGCTGCATCTGGACCTTCCATCCCTTCTGGGAGTCCCACCAGTCTAACATTGTTCCGCCTGCACCTGTCCTCCATATCTGTCATCTTCTCGGTGAGTCGCTCCAGCTGATCCTTTAAGTCCGTGACTGTTCTCTTATCTTCCCGCGCCGCTGCCCGAACAGAATCAACGCGGTCACGTGTCTACTTCGTCTTGGTAACTATGGCCTCAAACTCCTCTCTTAGCTCTTTAACAGACTTATTGGTCGCTAGTATGTCCTCACGCAGTTCGCGCAATGCTGGAATCAGCACAGAGTCCATCGCATCTCTTACTGCCGAGTTCACAACCGAATTCAAAGTGCTTTGGTGTTCTTTAAATGCTAGTTCAATGCGGCTAGCAATAGCACTGTCCAGCTCTTCACTGGAGATGGCTGAATCTCTGAATTTTTTCTTCATTGGCGATTGCTCAATCTCCCTTTTCCGATCTCCTTTGTCTGCCTTAGCACTCATGATGGGTCTAATGCAGAGTGGTTCAAATTTCACTGACAGGATCGCAAAATATTTGGCAAAGTGAGCGGAGCGAAAAACTAAGCCTGCATCACCGTCGAGGGGTCACGTGATCCTCCAATCAATTTTATTTTAATATATCATACAATCTTAGCTATTAGAATATTTGTCACATTCCGATTTTTAATATATTATACTGATAATCTTATAAAATGTTTAAGTAAATTCCTCCAACTTGAAATGTTGCTATAGAATAAATGCTCTGATGATGTATGTATTCATTAATAATTTAAACCTTGATTTTTTAACCATTATGAGAATCATAATAGACAGATGTAAACATGGCAGGTTGCGTGACATCAACAAGCAAGGTAAAACAAAATATGGTCCAGATAACATTAATACGGGTTCACTTGCAGCGAGGATAAAAATGATTTATGCGACCACAGCATGTTTTGTGTGGTGATTTATTAGCTGCCAAGAGCATGAAACCATTGAAAAGACATTTAGAAACCAAACACTCAAACAAACCAGCTGAAATGACCTTAATACTTTAATAAATATTTAAGTAAATTTCTGTCTTTGATTTTGATTACGTCTGTACGATAAACATTTTTTTGGTTGTTGAGTCACCACTTGGTAAAACCAGTTAAGCACCACTAGTTTATAAGTGTTTTAGGTCAATTTTCAGCGTGCGTGTTGTTTAGCTGTGACCTTCTGAACAGATGTGTATATAAAAAAATGTCATCCGTGGCTTATCGTAGATGGCTGGATGTGTGACAGTTCTGTTAACAGCGACTGAGGCAATGTCGCTATTTAGTCATCAGAGAAAACAAGAACGTAGGGTGTATACATAATAAGAATGATTTATAGCTCCAAAAATTTTTTGGGGAACGGCGTGTTTATCTGCCCAGCCTCTTCGCTGGTAACGAAGTATCACGGTGACGTGAAAACCAAATGCACGCGTCTCGAGGTGTGAATGAACTGTGTAGACAATTGTGGCATACTGATGGATATGATGCTCTTTGTTCTAACAGAGATTTGTAAAAATGATCCCGGAGGCGCTTACTGCCAACAGCTTTGTCAGTGTACAGGAAAACTCCCATGACAGTTAGATTGAATCCAGGCCCAAGCACCCAGAACGCTCTTGAATCCACACATTGTTTCCCAAGAAGCTGAATGGCACTTTCTTGGACGAAGTAGTAGGAAACAGAGAGAAAGAAAGAGTCGGCCGCCCTCTCAGCTTCTATGTACCGCACACCCCCCATTGCTCTTATTCCTGAAAAACCAAAGAGCCGATTGCCTGAAGGATTAACGTCTTTGTGACTGGATTCTGACCGCAGACCAGCATGGGTGGCTTTAGTTGTGTCACCAGGGGTCGTAAGGGATTGAGTAGGAGTGCTATCTTTAAACATGTGCATCATGGACACCTCTCTGTTGGTCTTCTGGTGGATTGTTTTGGGTGCCATAAAGAGCGGCACGATGGATTTCATTGCATGGGATTAATCACGAGTACAACAGGAAGGGTGAGAGGCCTCTAAAGCCCCAAGCTTCACTGCAGGAAGTGACATTTGGCAGTTTACCTGGATGCAGTCAGAAGAGAAGCCATATCTAGTGTGTGTAATCTGAGCTTGACTCCGGGAACTTTATGTATGACATATTTGCCATATTTAACATCCCCATCATCCCAAAATGCTCAACACAGCCAAGAGGAAAAGTGTGTTGCTCAGAGGGTAATTGAGTTCTCAGTTACACTTCAATTAAGTATCAACTCAAATGTTTTCCTAATATGACTTAGTAGAAACAAAAATAGACACAAATAAGGCAATTGTTGACAAACCACAGGAGTACTATAAAATGCAGATGCCTAGTATAGCCAGGATTTGGTGAGAAATAGTTGGGATCTTTTGATTGTGTACCTTAGTATCTTGGCAAGTCTGAGCACAGTTTGAGACCTTGGTGTGATATCTTCTGAAATTCTCAAGACCCTAGTGAGATGACTAGGGTATTTTCTCATTAGAGTCAGCCAAAAGTCTCTACATTTTAATATCATAGAAATTACAGAGATATTAAAGAGAGAGAATTTGTGGGAGAGACTGTTCACAACTCACTGAGGGTTGTACATAACCCAAAACAAACCTTAAAAGACTGGTTAAATATTTCCATGTTTACTTGCTTTAACTAGTGTTAACACCAAAAAATAAACAAATGAATGGTACCATAACAAAAACTATTGGAAATACTATTTTATTTAACTATTTGAATATGCAAAAATTTTTATAAATTAAATGAGTGGATTAATAATGCTAATAATAATTCTAAGTAATATATTATAAGATCAGATCTGTTTTACGGAACACATTATGGAATACATTATAATCGAATGGATCTATTTTGAAATCAATTTTTTCTCCACTGCTAATATTACCATTAGCTGCGTTTCCATTACTCTTCAAATTGCACAAATTGAAATTGCGAATTGAAAATGCAGCCAATGGAAACACGTCAATTTCACAAAAACTCCCATATATCGCAAAAAAGTTTTTACGCTCGCATGAGGTGGTTTTTCAGGCAATTTATAAAAGGAATATATTTCAAAACTGCAATGGAAACAGTTTCCCCCCCCCTGCATTTACAGGTCACCTGGCATACGTAAAAGTCACATGATCATTCTTGAACGTACTATAACCTCCAAGAAACACCTTATACTGTATGTGGTGCTCTTAAGTATAAGGGGCTTTCCTTGCCATTAATGCTGGGATAACACCTTATTTACACTGCACATGTCTGTGGCACATTACGACTCTGACGTGGAGCTGATCGTGGCCACTCTAGTCAATGCTTGTGTTTATACCAGATACGCCGTGGCATGTTTCAGAAGCCGCTCTCCGCACTGCTTCGCTAAAGATAGGAGATATTAGGCCTGTAGCCTTCGATTAAAAATAATGATTAATGCTGTGGCTGCGATATACGCAAACCTAACAACATCCGTCACCAAGACTCATCACGAGAGGAAAAAAGTACGTTTTAGTCACATAACATTGGTTAATGGAAACACCATCATTTTGCAAGTTTTTTTTAATCGACATTTATAAAATATCGCAAAGGTTTAGCGAAAATCTGGAATGGAAACAAGCCTGTTGTTGTCACTTCCAAAACTTTGCTTGTGTACTTGGCAGCATTCGAAAACATCACTTTTCTTATTTTGAATGGGCCACATACAGATATCGCAAGTAATAAGTGCCTCCTTTGTCATTATTGAAGTTGTCAGTCACTTAAGTTCAGCATCAGCTCATTCTTACAAAAACTTCCATAATAATAAATTAAGCTGTCTGCATTTCACAACAAACTCTTGTTTACATAGTGTTTATGTTTTGCTGGAAAGGGTTTGCAAGCGTTAACTTGTGCTAAACAAAAACATTTTGAGCATTATTGAGTTGAGTGTTAAACACCTCTGATTGGCCATTGCATTTACATGCTCAACAGACATGTCTGTGATTGGCTACAATGTTTAATGCTGCAGAAACAAGATGTGATGCTCCTTAAAGCATCTTTGATGCTGTTCAAAGAAATCTTACACAAATACACATGGGAGTGTTTGAAAGCAGCTGCTCATCAGAGGGTACCAGGTACTTCAGAAAGGCTGGTATTTTTACATTTTTTTAATTTCAGTATTGACTGGTCATAACACTAACTAGTCTAAAGACATAATTGTTTGTCTTGGCTGAACCAAGCTGGTACAGAAACATTGGGATTAAATGGCTTTTTATCACTTGTTGCTTTATTGTGTCACACTTGTTAGAATACAGTGTAATGCTCTTGCATTATGGCTGTTGCATTGCATACGGCACACAGTGTCAGAGTTGTTAGAGCATCTCCAGAGCTCCCACAGGGATATGGTGCACATGGCATTCTGGGCACTCAGAGAACACCCAATGCATTGCCTGATGACAGACCAATGCAGACCCTCAGGACTGGATCAAAGAGCTCTGTGGTGTGTGCTGGTAAGAGAGAGAGAAATACACAGAAAGATTAGAAGCAACCTCACAGTGCTCAATTTAACTAGTACATTAAAACCAGTTGATACAATCTCTCGAACAGCACGAGAATAAGGAAAGGAAAAACGCTCTAGCAGTTGCAGTTAAAAATGCTTTAATGCTCTTGTAAACAAGAGGCTTCCTCTGATCCTCACAGCGGGGTCAGGTGAAAGGGTCGTGCTGCTGGTTATTTAAGGAGTTCCAAGTTCACCTTGATGTGTCTGCTGACAGGAAGAGGGGCTTTGGATCTTGTTTCCTCGCCCGTGATTACTTTACACCACAGCTGCCAGAGAGCAGCCTTTACTTGGGAGAGGAGTAGTCTGTGAGTCATGACCAACACAGACGAGAGATCTTCAGATGGACAGAGAGAGGATGAGACTTTGAGAGAAACAGCATTGGGAAAAGTCAGACTTGGCTTCCTTCATGAGTGTGAATCGATCTATTGTTGTTAACTTGAAATTATGAGTTTATCTGTTTCTGATCACTAAAAATACTAAGTTACATTTTAAATGATTCACAACCGGTCACAACCTGATAATTGGTTTTGTACGTGAGAGAGAGAGAAGGAATAATGTGTCTGTTTTTCACATAACACATGTTGTGCTGGATATTTATTCCTGATGTCCTCACAGAAGATATCCACATTGTATATTTGATTCTAAACAGTTTGAATCTTGTAGAAATATTTGTGGCTAGAGTCAATGATGGCATGAGGAATCTTCACTCGAAACAAAGGAAAATGTATTATGAAAATTCAGTGGTTAAATATGTTATTCTGGGAATGTTGCTGGAATAAGTAGTTTGAGGAAATGCACAGTCGTTCCACTGTGGTTGGCCAAAAACGAGCAGCAGTTTTTGATTCTACAGATGCATGATAGTGAATCTGTGAAGGTGAAATTAGGTGTAATCAAAACCCAACTCCATTTAGCCTGTCATAAAAATACAGTTGGAATGTCTATAACGAAAAACATTACATTTTCTGGAAATCTTGCAATATTATTTGAGCTGTAACAATGATATGGCCCTCAATTTAAAAATACAGAGAGGTATGAAAATTGTTTCCTAGAACTGAGTTTACATAATGGCTGAATAATGATGCGTAGAATTATGCACATAGCTCAATGAAAAAATAAACCAAATGTGCAAATAATTTAGCAAATTGTCATATTGTCAACAGTCCCTCTCTGCTTGTATATTCTGATTCACTAAGACTCCAAATATAGACACTTTAGGACAAACAAACAGCAACATACAGTGTGATTTGGTTTACAAACAATTGTGTCACTGTTGGTTTGCTTGAACAAACTTTAAAGTGAGCACAACATGTTGAAATCTGTGCAGACGTCATCAGTCTGCTCTTTCACTCTCTGGGGACAAAAAAAACACATTAATAATCAAATAATATGAGTAAGTAAATCCAGACAATAATGTCTCCATTTACAAATGAAAGTGCATTTTTCTCAAAGAGAAGATTTCTCACAAATATTTTGAACAAGGCAGAAATTCATGCAGGTTTAGTTTTTCTTTGGACATGAACCGAACAAACACAAACATCTTCCCACCAGGTCTTAGATTCAGAGAAATTTTAAGCACTTCTACAGATGGTGATAAAAATTAGAAGTAAACTGAACCGATACAATCTCCCAGCTGAACATAGGAATGATATCAAATGCTATGCAAACTCGTTGTGGTCACTTCTACTGGTCTTTTTAAAATTGGCTAGTTTAGTCACACGCTGGAAGAATAGCTTGAGTTTGGAAACCTAAATCTTTCTGCTTTAAAAGATCATGTGTTTTTGTGTCCCCTGCTGAATTCCACTCATTGCACACTTTGTACACTCAGCTTTTGGAAGAGACAGTGAATCCAAAAATATACTTTGAAAAAGTATTATAGTGAAAATTTTGAAAAATTGTTTGTGGCTGCCAGTGGTCAGGCCACATAAGGTCAGGTTGGCATTGGTCCATCTGGTCAACCTAAACAGCATTTGGATGCACAATAATCATAGCTTACATTTTTATATAATATAATATAATATAATATAACAATGCATTTGTACTGTATTTCAGACTTTCATCTACAGTAAATGCATGTTATAAGGGACATTTATTAGTTTAAATTGCTAATAAAAATAAATAAATTAAAAAAAATATATATACTGTATATATATATATATATATATATATATTAGTTTATTAGGAAAAGAATATGCTTTATATTCATTAATAATATTTACATTTCACAAAGGTTCACAACCTTGAAGATTTGCATGATTTATTAATATACACATTATTCATATTATATGTTCATTCACTATAAAATGTATATTTGTAAAATTGCACATAAAATGATGAATAAATAGCTTTATTTGGTGTAAGTCAGAATTGTTGGCAAGGTATAGTACAGATCTTGGAAAATGTGGTTACTGCTACAATGTCCCTTACGATAGATGTTAAATTGAAACTTTATTTAATAGGACTCTTAGCAAAGCCAACACTGCAAAATCAAAACCTAAAGTGTATTTACATTATGTTCCAGATCATTGAAGCACTGGAAAGCAGTAAATTTAATTGTAGACAGCCACAGGATCTGCATTTACTCCAGGAGTCTGATAGTCTGATATCATAAACCAGTGCGGTTTGTGTACATATGTGTGTGTGTTTGTGTGTGTGATTCATGGTCCTACTCCCCTGAGGTGAGTGTGTGCTGGCATCATGGGTTGAGGCCCCGTGACTCACAGCAGATTTCCTGTGGGCATCAAGGTGCATTCCTCTCACTGCTGCTCACAGGGAGCTCGCTCACTTCTTATGTTAACAGCTCCGGGCAGACGTCCAAAAACAACAGTTTTTATTGAATTTGAAAGAAGAAAAAAATCCCCTATTGGACTATTTTGTTCCTCAGGCTATTGCTTTAACGGTAGTTGAAATTGTAGTAGCGCATTTCTAAAGGTCGTGTGTCACCTTTTAGAGTCTAAGACTAATTAAGTGCTTGAAAGTCTTAGCAGAAGAGGATGTCGCCAGCATGGCCCCCCGCTCAGAGGCAAATCTCAGCCCTTAACTCCTTCAAATATGGCTAGGTTTGTTTTACATGGCATTCAGAAAGTATTCACCCCTCCATACAATATTTATCACTTTGCTGTGCTCAAGTCAAATGATAGGCCTACCATTAATTTGCACAAAATCATGCTAATTATTGCACTGCATTTTTATTACTTCACTACTAATTTAATCAACTCATATTTGTCATTCATGTCCACAAGAGAATGATGCATCACATTGGATAATATAATGCTTTCATATGTTTGCATCTTGAATTAATTTTTTTAATCCTTTAAACGTTAAACAATTTTTATTGACTTTTCGCAATGGCAGAATTAGATACTTCTGGGAATTTGCAAATACAGTGTTAATGAATAGTAATATAAATGATTATTTTGTTACAGTAGGTATACTAAATAAAATTTTACATGCCCCAATCTTATTTCAGATTACTGGAAAATATAATTGTAGCGTAGTCTTACCTTGACCTTGACCTTGACCTTGAATTGTGCTGAGTTAAGTTTGAGGAGGTTAATGGTTCCTGAAGGCATGTAAATACAGTATAAATGTGATCTGTTAAATTCTGTATATTATTAAACATTAAAAGGAATGAATATAACACGCAAAGCACAGGTTTTATTTTCTCCTGTGCTGTGGATCGAATCAGACAAGGGTTTGCTTGACAAGTCAGATACAATCTTATATCATCAAGCTTCTCAGTAACAGAATCAGCAGCGACAGAGCAGGAATCTGTGCACCGTCTAATTTAAAGATTGTTGTTACTAGATTTTAATCTCTGTTATATGGTCTCTGGATTTTGAACAGTTTGAAAAAAAAGGTAATTTTAGAGTTTTCATGCATAATCCTCCAGTTTTTCAAGCATGCTTGGTCCCAAATAATGAAGAAATCAGTCCTCTTCTGACTAAACCCTTGGCATCAATGCTGCTTTTAGGCTAATAAGGACTAAAACAGATGGCCCAGTATGAAAAGACTCACGTAGATGACTTACCTCTCTCTTTTATGTCCACATCAGGCACTTATTTGGTAAATCGTCCTTGGAGCCATGCTTATGTCATTTCCTCTGAAGTTCAGTCACCTTTTCATATGAGACCAGAACTCATTAGATCAGTGACGTGCACGTTATTATTGAGAGGCATTTAAAAAGGCTTAGGTCACTTGAAGGCAGCAATTATTAGTTATTCATTTAAGGGCATGTCATAATATGAGGTTAATTTGACTTTTACTACTAGCGAATGT